>OMOT01065878.1:0-12401 GCA_900312575.1 Acanthochaenus luetkenii | reverse complement strand
CCAGGCTTTTCCCTGGCTCTCGGGTTGGTGGTCCATGGCCTATCAACCTGTGGCCACGGCAAAGCAGAGGACATCCACACTCGTCTGCTGGCTGCTTGGATCAAGATCCTCCTCGCTGAGGTATTGCCACTAAATACTTAATCTTTAAAGCTGCTCTAGGTCAGATTTTTATGTAAACAATTTTGAGAAAGTGATTAATCCAAAAGTGTCTCATAAACAGCAGCCAGCAATCAATAACTAAGTGCTCTGTCCAGAGAAAGCTGGACTCACCAACTTTAGATATTTTGCCTCTCTCGTCCCTCTCATATCTTTTGGTATAAAGCATCACAGACCGGTTGGGGCTGTGTGCAGTTTACTGACATCACCTTGCAGGATTTCTGGGTATTGAAGTTACCTCTCGCAGCCATTTGTGGCCACCAATGTGCAAACTTGCCTAGTGCATCTTTAAAATCAGGCTTCATAGACTGGAACACATTGCGAATGGAAACTTCAAACAAAGTTTAGCCTTTTTTGACAAAACCTCCAACAGTTTTATGGTTGGTTCAGATGAGCAAGTTTCTGTTGAACTGTCACTGCAAACTTTTCAGATGATTAGAAGTAAACTTACTTATGTGAGTCTTAATGTTGGTGCATCAAGCAACTAAATCTTGGTTGTATGTTTCCCAGTCTGTGTTGAGTGATCAGTAACTGGCTTGGCTTTGTGATCCAGGGTTGTCCCACTATGCAGCGCCTGGCTGCCATCAACGGCTTGGTGGCTTTGGTGGGATCTGAGAGTTATCTCATCCAGGTAAGACATCAGCTGGGATCAGTTTTAACACTTAAAAAAAAACAGTTTTAGAGACTTCAGAAAAATGTGCAGAAGTCACTTTTTAACCCGCAAAGTATTGTGCCTAGCCCTTCTCTCTGACAGGTTTTGGTAAATTGCAGAGGAACCTTCTGAAGAGCTACGTGACCTGTGCGTGTGGCAGTGTAGAGGCAATGTCATCAGAGAGGTAGCATTAGCTGTAGCTCCCAGCTCCCTAATGCTGCATTTTTGGAAAACTAAGGGCTTTATTGGAACTTTGATGGGATCGTCGTCATGATACTAAAGCCAGGGATCTTGTGTGAAAGTTTGAGCCACCATGGAGCAGACGTTTGGAATCCACACGCTATAACACAATGCAGGCCTGTAGTTTAGTATCGTGTGTGGGGCTATGGGTTTTCAAAATGCAGAAATCTCCGCCCGCACTCTATCATTCAGCAACCCCTGCTGATGGCCAGTGGCTGTGGAAAGTTAATCAGTTCTACGTTGGCCCATGACCTACTTATCTACAAAGTTTTGTGCAAATCCGTTCATAACATTTTGAGATGTTCTGCTAACAGACACAGACATGCAGACAGACAGATGTACAGAATCATAGACAAACAGACGGAGGTGAAAACATAACCTCCGTTGGCGGATGTAATTA
Source organism: Acanthochaenus luetkenii (assembly GCA_900312575.1). Lineage (NCBI taxonomy): Eukaryota > Metazoa > Chordata > Actinopteri > Beryciformes > Stephanoberycidae > Acanthochaenus > Acanthochaenus luetkenii. The sequence goes on along the minus strand of OMOT01065878.1, from coordinate 10,953 downwards.
TGGAGGAGCACGCCTGTGGAATCACTTAGGGTATATACCGGTACTTTAGCTAGAGAATCGCTATCCCTTAATATCGTCAAGAAGAGCATGTCTGATTAACCAATCCAATATGAGATCACTGTAGCCCTCATGTGTGCACATATGTGCTGTCTTTCGCACGCACACACACACACATAGTTATGTATACACTCACCAGCTCCCACATTTTTGTAATCTTTTTCATTTGTTTAACAATGTTTGGGTCAAGCAATCCTCTGTATATTGGGTGAAATGGCAATGTACCAATGAAAATGGAAATGTCATGCTGATCCCTATTTTATGTTATAAAATGAAAAAAACAATTGATCACAAAAGAGTTTACATGGGTTTGGAGACAGAACACTATAAGAATCATCAGCTTTTTTACAGTTTTAAGAAGAACATTTAATCAATTTCACAGTTTAAAGCAGTAAAATACGTTTTGAGTATCATTGAGTCAGGACTGCTTAGGCTCTGAGATCTGCCCCAAGGTGGTGCCTCACATTCACATTTACATCTACAGTTTAGACATTTTGCTGTCTGACACTTTTGTCCATAGCAGCTTTCAGTGAGCACAACAGTAGAATACTTTTCAATTCCTAGATCAGCAATGCTGTAAGCAACCAAGTCAAAGTCAAATTTTGTACACTCGCCACAATTTCATTGGGGAGCTTCAATAAAGCTTGTGCTGAGTTTCTACATTAATAGTGTACATCCATATCTAGATTGTTGCTTAGGAAAGGGTTTTGGCTCTAATGATGCAGTGAATGGTTCTGTTATTGTCGGTTTATTCTAACTTTCATTGAAGTTGTTCTATGTTACAGCTGAAGAGTGAGTCGGAGCTTTCCTCCCAACAGCAGAACAGACTGAACGAGGTTATTCGCGCCATCACACAGGTACGTGACCACTTTTTACTCTGAATCGTTCTTGAATGTTTCCATAGGTCAAGAAAACATTATTATTAGTATAAAATAATATCATTTGGCTGTGGCCATCCATCAAACCTAATATCTCATGTGATATTTCAGACACCACTGGTTTGATTTTGATTAAACTTGAAGTGATGATGCATCTTCGCTCTGTTCTGGTGTTTAAAAAAAGACACAGATTAGCTATCCTTAGCTATCTTCACAAATTAGACTGATTGGCTACTAATGAGCATGCTAAATTTAAAGGTCAACATTTTAAACTCAAAATTGATATCTCACTTAATAATTGTATTAAATCACCTTCATCTTAGTGTAGTGCCCAAAATGGTTTGACAGAAAGGGAAATCTTAACTTTACTGCTACTGGGTACTGCTATTAATCATTCAAATTACAATCAAAGTTACAGAGCTGTTAGTTTGACAAATTAGTGCATTTTCATTGACTAAATGTATATGCTAAATGTATATTTTAGTCCGTGATCATTGACTAAAATTTATTGATCATGACTTGGCTAAAATCTGACTACATTTAATGGATATTTTCATCAAAAGACTAAGACTAAATCATTATTTCAAACCACATTTCAAACTTTGAAATGCCAAAGGCCAGTCCGACTTTTAAGAAACTTGGAGAAATTACACATATTGTTACTGATTGGCCCAAGGGGTGCCTGCATCATGTGTACTTGTTTTTGTTTGCTTCTTTAGATACTGTCCTTGGTATTTTGTGCATTTGGCTATTTTGTCTCTCTTTTGTAGATCATAACGTTCTCAGGAGCCATTGGTTTGCAGTCCAACAGTGCCTGTTTGATGGGACATTTGCATTTGGCCCATATGTCCACTAGTCACAGTCACACAGCAGGTAAGCACAGCAGGGTTAGGCTAGAAATGGAGGGAACTGTTTGAGCCGCCATCTCACCGGGTTTGACATATCCAAGTTTAACAGAACCTAACGGAATTAACACTATGACTCTGAGTTTCCATCAAAGCATTTTTTATGAATTATGATGTATTGAATTACAAAAGCTGAATGGAAATGGAAACATTCAAATGTACCAAATCTTGCATACGGTTTTAAAATGTGCTCAAAGTTTGAAAAACAAATGTGTATGTCGTTAAAGAAATGTTGGAGCATTTGTTGTATAGACAACACAGCTGGTACATTTTCAGAGCACAACAGTTGAAAAGGGGCTTTGAACGCTCTGAAATGTCTGTCAGATGTCCACCACGGCCTCCAGAAATGTCTTACCTACTTAGTTGGTACATTAGAATATCATATGTGTGGTTTCTAACATGTATATATCTCCATTGTGATTGTATGACCATTAGTTAGTACATTAGAATATCATACATGTGGTTTCTAATATTGTAACACACTCTGGGCTGGTTTGAGTGTTCACCAGACTGGAGAAAATAAATTCACTGTCCACACACAGCTCAAGGTACAACACAGTTTTAATTACTGGTAGATGGAGAGAAGAGGTTAGTTTCTTACAGTTCTCAGAGTCAATAATGTCCAGGCAAAGGGTCGGTACACGGGGTGGGTTCTCAGGCAGTTCAAGGGTCGTGGCAACAGGGGGGGTAGTCAGGCAGGCAAGGGTCATACACGGCGGTGGTTCTCAGACGGTTAGGGCAATGGCACACAGCAGGCTCCTCCGGTCGGTCATACACGGCGTAGTACAGCTGCTCTCTCTTTCTCCTTCCTCCAACATCGACTTCCCCATCCAGGTACTCTCCCGTACATGTGCGCCATTGCCCTTATAGCCCCCGCTTCATTCCGCTGCCTTGCCGCAGCCAGGCTCAGTGATTGACACACCTGTGCCGTATATCGCTGGGATTGCGGGGGAACGCCATATATGGGCCGGAGCGTCCACACGGGGAACAGCACATATCGGTGCTCCCTCACCTCCTGTATCCCCGCCGGCTGCCACAATATGTATAAGTGTCGTGGTTGTATGAGCATTTGGTAGTTCATTTGAACGTAGCCAAATTCATTTTTTGGACGTTAGCTGACAACTTGCCCAATACTAATCAGTTCTTGAAAGAATCTTTGGTGTGGTAAATCTTGTGCTTTTTCTCTCTTCATGCCCTCCTATCATCCTATCATCCTCTCAGTTCCTCACGACTTCAGTTATCTCTCAGAGAAGAGTGTCATCAGATCGATTATTGACTTTATCACAGAGGCGGGAAAGAAAGGTTTGTTGACTGTTTGCTTAATCCTCTATCTCTGCATCAACTTCATCTTGTCACCTTCAGCCACTACCATCACTCGTTAGATTATTTATTCAGTTAAATTGCCTTAGCAATTATCAACCTGTTGTGATCATGAACCTTGGCGTTCAGAATTATGTATGAATCCCACAGGGGAAGCATACGCAGTGGCAAAAGTTGTGCTCAATTATCAAATCATATTATTAAGTGTCAACACGTAACGGACTACTGGCTTGTCAATAAAAATTGAATAATTGAATAATTCCAATTTCAATAATTGTATCAGAACTTCGAGACTTGTTGAGAGCACACCACAAACATGTAAAATATATTTTCATTTCTGAATATATCAGTTAATGCCATTTGAATCTATGCATTGAATCCCCTGTCCTCCATAACAATGTTATAATTATGACTTCTACCACATCAGTTAGGGTGTTACATAGTATAACCTGGTTCTTCTATACCTCAGACTCTCTAAACCATCAGTACCACAGGCTATATTGATATGTATTACCTGCATTTGTTGTGTTTTCAGTTAAATTGTGTGTTTTTTTGTGTGTGTTTTTTTTTTAAACTGTTGAGCATCTCCCCTCTCCTCCTGCACCCAGGTCCAGAGTTTGCCCATCCAGCACTAGTTAAGACTGCACTGGCACCCCTGGCGTCAGTCGGGGAGAGTTTCCAGTACCCACCTATCAACTGGAATGCGATCCTGTCACCTCTGATGAGGCTTAGCTTTGGTAAGGGTATCCACATATTCATAAATGTGTACACAAAGGCTAGCAAATTCAAACCATCAATATTAAACCCTTTTTTTATAGGAGAGGATATACAACATCAATGTATACTGCTGGCAGCGTGTCAAGCTCAGTCTTCCCAGAGTGCCTCTCTCTTTCTGGGATCATGGCTGTCCCCTCCCCTTGTGCACAGTCTTAGTGTAAGTTCTCCTTTAATCTTCAAATGGTCTTGGATGGTTGATTAAAGGCTTCTGCATGTAATTCTAGATTCCAAAAAAGTTCCACACAAAAAACAACACACTGAGGGACTGATATGGATGGAAAGGACAAACATGTTGAATTGGAAAAGCAGTCCATTGGTGGACGGTGGATGTAGGATGAAAACACAGTATGCAGGATGAAGGGCATAGGACATATAATAGATGTAATACATAAGACACAGGACTTAGGACAAGGGCATAGTATGTAGGATGCAGGACATAGTACATAGGATGTAGGACACAGGATGCAGCATGTATGATGTCGGATGTAGAACATAGGACGCAGAATGTTGGATGTAGGACACAGGCTGATATCAAGGTTTGTACTTGGGGTTTATCATACAATCTGACACGTAATAAACCTGCAAGACGATCTTTACTGATATTTGTCCCTCAGTGTCAGACGCGAGGCCACCTGTATGAGACACTGGGCTTGTGGATGAAGCATGTTGCTGAGGACAAGTTCCAGGTCTACATGGAGAGCCTGGGCCTGCAGCAGTTCCAGGAGGATCTTCGACCCCAGCGTCTGGCCGTCTGCCGCTCCCTGCTGCAGGGCCTCGCCCAAGCCATGGCCCTCCCGAACCCCTCCAACAACTGCTGGACCATCCTCTGCTCCACTGCCGAAAAGATCTTCAATCTCATGCCCAACCAAATCCAGGTAGAAGGCAAGGCCATCCATCAGCTGGAGTGAAGTAAAAAAAGAGACTGAATGTAAAAATAAATTAAAAACACTCACCAGACATGTGCCCACGTGAAAAAGTGCAAAACTGATGAGTAAAATATTTTTCACTTTAGCACGTTCACTTTATTGGTCAGATTTTGGGGTCTAAGCACCCCTGTTTACTAGTACTGTCGGTGCAAATGTTGTGCTATTTTACATATTAATAATAAAGATGGATTGCACATCCAAATGGTCAGATTGTTCGTCTCAATGTACCCTGCGTAAATTGAGAAGAACAATGGATATGTCTGCATTTTCTACAGATATATAAGAAAGACAGTTCATTCCTTGTGCATGACAATATCTGTCGGGTTATTGAACAAAAAAAATCGTATTTTTTGAATTTGTATTGATTTAATCATATAGCTAAGAACACTGCCTTAATTCCAGTGATGGCCTTGGGGAGCACTTGAAGGAGAGTTTCTCTCTGCTGATGATTGGTTCATTTGTTTTAGGATAATGAAGTGGATTTGTACGTGGGAATCGCCAAATGTCTGACTGAGTTGTCGGATACAGAGATCGACCGAATCACTCGAGTCGCAGAGGTATGATATGACAAACAAACACACATATACACAAAGTACAAAAAGGTAATCAAACAAATTTACGTCAATGGGGAGGGACTGCAAGGCGGGTGATAAGTGGATAAGACGCTTTGCTTTGTTTGCTTCTGTATAGGGAGAGCAAAGTGCTTTCTTATGTTGAGAAAAGTGCAACTTTTTATTGAAGACTACCCCTTTTATTTCAACCAATCATAACAAAGATGAGGTGGGAATTAACACCACATAGGTAACTGACAATTATGATGATGACAGCTGGAATGAAAATTGAGAAAGCGGTGGTAATAATGATAAAGACTCAGTATGGCAGCACATTGGAGGTGTTGTGGAGTCTGTTATGTGTTTGAGAGTTGAACCTAGTTTGCGGATCGCATGACCTGTCTTTCATTATCAACACAAAATGCAGTTGAGGTAGTGCTACAAAAACAGCAGAATAGCTGGAACATGCATAAAACATTATGTGCCGATATAGCTGTATGTGATCATGAGCTGCTCTGTACTCTCCTGTTCAGGCTGAGATGGAGAAGACCTGCTTTGTTCTGGCCTATCTGATCTCCCAGGGCAGACTTCCCCTCCTGGGCCTCAATGACGTCATTGCTGCCGTGCTTCGCGGTTGGCCGAGCCGCAGAGTCGGTTGGCTCCTTCTCCAGACTTTTTACCAATGCCGTCTGGCTGCCAGCCCCAACACAGGTCAGACAAGGAACCAATCAGCCTCTAGAGCCAGGGAGGTTGTATTGCTGCATTTACGTCATATGGGAAAGACAGTAGATACAAGTGAAAACACTGTTCACCTCAGCCTTCAGATGGTAAATATGACTTCCTGAATTCTAACGTCACCAACGAGGAAATATCTGTAGTCAAGTGTAGGGAATTATATATTTATGTCAAATAAAATAAACAATATGAACAATTTCCATTAATCATCGAGTAATTTGTGTGATCATAACTCTTAAAAGTCCATGGCAGGACACAACTACGAGCTGGATTATTCATTTGTGGCTGACATTGCCGTGTTTGGTTTGCGGTAAAACATGAACTCGGTGCATGTGTGCTAAGAGAGAAAAAGCTAATCAGGAGCAGCCAAAGTCTACAGAAAACTTAAATCATGATGTCTGACGACTTCAAATGAGAGTGAACGCGTGAAGTTTGTGCCATCAAGTTGTTCAGACGGTTATTCCCATAGGCCATGAATGCAGCGTCAGTCTCTCATTGTCCCACACTTATCCAGTTAGACTACTTTATTGATTGATTGGCGGACCAGCATGAAAATATTGTGCCTTCTTACACTCTTCTTTTTTCACTCAGACGTTTATAGTAAGCCTTTTGTTTATTTGTATGGCCTTCACTGTTAATGCAGTGCAATAGACATGTGTTGTTTTTCTATTTTATTGACCCCCTCCTAGATGAATCCACATGTTGAGAAGGTTTGTTCACTGTGTCCTAGGTGTCTCCAAACGGATGGAATGGCTCCTGGAACTAATGGGACACATCCGAAACATTGCCTATGGTGCAACCTCTGTCACGTGTGGAGACACCAAACTGGTACGTTTTTTTTGCCATTTTGGAGGAACGTGACGTGCGATGTTGGACATGCCACAGGTGACAGACTGTATGTATAGAGCCGTTTCAACATGTAGGTGAGAGTTGAGGGTGCCCCGGGTGGAATGGCTGTCATTCCTGAGCTGGTTTGGAATGCAGCTGCAGTCTGGTTGGGTGCGCACTAATGGGAATTCATGTGCAGACAGGTTTTTATTCCTGGAGTTGGTCGTATTGAGAAGTATACAAGCATCAGAATGCCTTATACAAATTAGGAAGTTATCTGCTTTTGTTAAATACGTTTTGCCATTATATTTTTGCTCATATACAGGGCCGATATTGGTCTTTTCAGCCAGTCAGTGTGGTCCACCTCTGATATGATGGATATGTTGCAGTGATTGGTTACATGCTCAATTTATTGTATAATTTATAAATACTACACTGGTTGTCTATGGGATTCTACGGGATTCCATACAAGTATGCATTGATATGTAGTATTATTATTATTATTATTATCCAGGGTCTCAATGGAGAGTTTTAGTGTCTCATTGTTTAAAAGGCTTTTCCGCCCTGCCATTGGTTTTGAATTATACATTTTTTGTGCCATGAAAATTTATAATTTTAAAGATACTGAATATCGTCACAAAATACTGGCTATCGGCAGCTTCAATCCAAAAATATTGTTAGGAGCATCATGCTTCAAAACTCCATATCTGTCTAACCCTATGTACAATCTTGTATATAGTAAGTTGAACTTCATTTCCCATGTTCTTTTGCAGGCCACGGACTTCCTGTTACAGGTTTTTGCTGGCGCCGTGGTTTCCTGGGGCGATCACTCCATGCCCCTCCTCCTTGGCATCAGGGCCCAGTGGTTCCCATGGCAACCCGGTTCCAAGCCTCCTGCTCTACAACACAGTCTCTACGGTGAAGAGTCACTCACGGAACACACCCTGCCACTATGTCTGCTGGGATTGTCCCACAGCCTGACAAAGCTTCTGGCCAAAGAACCCTGGAGTAGCCAGTCACAGAAGGTTTGTTTTCCCTCTTAAAGCTACTTCCAGTAGAATTTGAAACTTGATGACTTTGGCGACCCCATTGAGTCCTTTAGTGGTACTGTTTTACGTCTGTGTCGCAAAGATGACTTGCCACTTCTCTGCAGAGAAAGACAAATATGTATACACAACAGGTGATGCAAACTTGTCATCATTTAAACTGAATAATGGAACTGATAAGGCTTCCAAATAGATTTCTGGCTATTTTTGATCCATTATGATGATAAAAACTATATGGGGCGGCAGTAGCTCAGGAGGTAGAGTTCCCGCCCCGCAACTGCAAGGTCGGCGGTTCGAGTCCAGCTCCTCTCGGGAAAAAAAATCTGTCGTAGTGTCCTTGAGCAAGACACCTAATCCCAAATTGCTCCCGTTGAGCAGGTTGGTACCTTGCATGGCTGCCTCCGCCAACGGTATGACATGTAAGTCGCTTTGGATAAAAGCGTCTGCTAAATGCTGTAATGTAATGTAATGATCAAATTTGGACTCATTTAGACTAAGGTATGGAGAGAACCACACCTTGTCCGACCCAATTGACTCCCATAGCCCCATTCGGACGGGATTAGGGTTTCTCTATGGGAGGTCAGGTAATTAAATGTATTACAGCACTATTCAGTAATTTTAATCCCATCCAGAACGGCCATGTCAGGGATTTTTCCCTCCTACCCAAGTAATAATTTGGTCCCCAATTACCTACTGTTTTCCAGCAAACTCACGGGTGTTCACAGGCTGTTTAGAACAAGAATTCTGCAGAAGATTTAAGTAAATCAGAAGAGGCAGGTCCCGCAAACTGCTTTGATTATGTTATTCCCTTGAGCTACTCAGAACATTGCAGATTGATCCATGTCAACACAGCAATGAATCTAGTGTTGAGCATTAAAATATTACTGGCACCCTCAAGGAAGTTATAGCCCCGCTAACATTTCATTTAGTGTGACGGAAACATCCGGGTACGTCCGACAATTACGTTCCTCCATCTGTACATTTTAAAAGCCGTCCGGATCACTGACTGAAATTACTGAAGAGCCATGCAAATGTTTTATTACCCATGTTACCCTGTAAAAATAATACCGTCCGAATAGGGCTCATGACTACTAAACCAGCCACTCAACGTCATACACATGGATTACCATGGATTCTGCTGTACATTGGACTTGGTTTGTTAGATTTAAGCAAGATGATGACAGTATGTATTGTGTGTGTGTGTGTGTGTGTGTGTGTGTTGCGGGGGGGTGTCTCAGTTTGTAGACTGGCTTCTCAGTATCACAGAAGGTCCTGAACAGAGTCTGTCGTCTACGTCCATCAGCACAGCCAAAGGTGAAAACCACAAGTCAAAACGCAACACTGCTGTACAGTATAAATACAATACACAATGCTTACTTTTCTTCTTAATAGGTAAAACTCTGCTTTAGCTTTACCAACATGTGCAAACACAAGTTGCATGAAATGATTGAGCCACATATGCAAAACACACCCTTCCGCTGATGATGTGAAACATTAATCTCAATGCAATAATTCTCAACTTGCAGTTTATTGGCAAATTCAGGCAAATTATGAGATATGATCATGACAAGAGGCAGGAACGTGCCATTCTGTCAAATCCATAAAAGATGACCGCATTGTAGAACAACAAATATCATACTGGAAAGAAAGACTAGAAAAGTTATGACCACAAATATGTTCTTGTGGCATAAAGAAAATCCAAGTCCAGGCACTCATGAGTTTGAAAGTTAAAAAGGTTTTAATTGGAGAGGACTGAGACATTGAAAAACACCTACGCGTATCAACCTATGCCTTCATCACAGTGTTGCAACAGTGTTTTTTAATGTCTTAAGCTCGATCTAATAAAATACTTCTTAACTTTCAAACCCACAGAGGGCCTGGACTTATTACATATTGGCGCAATATTTCCTTTCTTTCTGGAAACAGTGCCATTCCTCCAAGAGCACGTGTTTTGTGATACCTGAAGTAGGATTAGACCGATGTACTGGATGTTCACTGATATATATTGGACTGATTTAAATACTCAATATAGATATTTGCCAGTCAGTGTCATCCACCTCTGATATGATGCAGGTTCCTCCCTTACCATAACTACAGAAAAATGCAATTACATTTTATTTTCTTTGTACATTTTATTTATTCATTTCATTTGTCTGCCCTACCCTGCCTTAAAGAGCTGCTAACCCTAAAGGAATTCAGGTCAGGTTTCAATGGAGAGTTTTAATGTCCCCATGCTGTTTAGACCAGTGTTTTTCAACCTTTTTTGAGCCACGGCACATTTTCTTCATTGAAAAAATCACGAGGCACACCACCAGCAGAACATTTTAAAAAATGAAACTCTGTAGCCTATATTGACAATATAAAGTTGTTCTCATCAAAGTGTCTTGAATAGGAATCAAATAAACACAAAGAAAAAGTATTTGATAATAGTTTATATTTCTACTCACTCTGGGCCTGTTTGGATGAACACAGAGCTGATATCCTGGCAGGAATCGAAGAAAGACACACGAAGCTCTTCCTCAACAGCTCTCAGTCTCTCTCTGTTCTTAGTTTTTATAGCAGTCAGGCTTGAAAAGCTCACCTCACACAGATATGTCGTGGAAAATGGGAGCAATGTCAAAACAGCTTTGTTTGCCAGAATGGGGAACTCCTTGGCAGCAGTCAACCAAAAACTGTCCAAAGGAAGATCAGCAAATCTTAGCTTTAAACCACGATCTTGTTTCAGTTCAGTTAGTTCCTCCTGCTCCTGTAAAGTCCTGATGCTGAGCTGTATGGGTCCCTAACCCAGTCAAGGCCTTCAGTGGAGGCTGAAGAGAAATAAAATGACAACTTCTCCTCAAGAGTCTTTAAATGTTTAACTATTAGCAGCAGTGTTAACATCTTGACATTGCTTGGTGAGTGTGAACATTTCAAGATTGCCACTTTCCACA
>OMOT01065806.1:0-11310 GCA_900312575.1 Acanthochaenus luetkenii | reverse complement strand
CAGCATTACAATAACAATTAAAATAGAAAACCAACATACATGTACAGTAATAAACGCTGAATAATTGTGGTATTACAAGTGAACTGAATCACTGTTGAACGACATGTACCGAGTATCGGTGTTGAATAACTGTCTGACCAATCGAGACGAAGAGTTCCTTCGTCAACTCACAGGATGTCTTTGGTTCCGTCTCCGTACTTAAATCAGCTCTCACGCTTAAACTGTGTTGACTCCATTGCAAACAAAGTTACCTGTGATCTCCGTCCCACAGGCGTCACAATGTACAGTTACGTTAATTGCGCCGCTCTCATACCGAAGAAATTCAAAGTCCTTCAGCCGCTCTCTGAAAACGGTTAACCTTCTTCTCTGCTGGTGAAGATACATCATCACCACCAACTGTTTCCGCTGCCACAGCGACTAACGTTACATCAGTAATGGTACTAAAACACGCCGTAATCGTTCGCCTACTCTTGTTAGCTTTCGATAGCGCTAGCTAAGCTAGCCGAGAAAGTGATTGAAGGCTAATCTCAACCAATCTAGAATCAGCATTAAAGGTAAGAACCTCAAACTCATGTTTGATTGGTTAGGATGGTCACCGTCACAAGGCATAAAAGCGAATACAGAGAAAGGGACGTTCAAGTGAAGAAGAAAAAAACAGGAAAAAAACGGTCGCACCAGAACAATTATTTACACTCGCACAGGTGTGACCAATTATATTTTGAGGTCGCACAGACTAAATTTTGGGCGCATATGCGACCAAAACGGTCGCAATTTCGAGCCCTGTACACCTCTTCCTCGTTCTTGCATAGGGTCTGTTTGAACCATTCTTAGTCTGGACCTGAGACCAATTTGCCTTGGGAGACCCTACCAGGAGCACAAGGCTCCAGACAACACAGCTCCCAGGTTCATAGGGACACACAAACCTCCCCACCACAATAAGGTGATTGTTCCCCTGAGAGGTGTCTGGAAATCATCTAGCAAAAACACCCTAGCAACCAGTAGTAATTGCTTAGCAACCACCTACAAACATCCTAGCAACCGCTTGGAAAAACACCCTAGCAACCACTTTAAATCACCTAGAAACCCCCTAGCAACCAGTAGTATTAATCACCTACAAACTTCATAGCAACCGTCTAGAAACACCCTAGCAACCACTAGTAATTGCTTAGCAACCACATAGAAACACCCTAGCAACCACATACTACACCCTAGCAACCATATACGTGTACTATTTCAACTACTTAAATTACTTCAGATTCTACTGTAAAAACTACTACTGCTAGTAGTACTGAAACAATTACTAACACTACTCTCACAATTACTATTACTACTATAACTGTTACATCTACTACTGATACTACAACTACTATTTAAACTAATACCACAACTACTGCAAGTGTTACTTCTACAAGTTTTACTGCGGCTGCTGATTTTACAACTACTACCACTACTACTACTACTGTTATTACTATTAATCATTTTACTACTGCTCAGACTACTACTACTTTTTTCTTTTAACTACCTACTCTTCAATATATTGATTACTACAGGACATTAACAAATACATTGCTTAAGCTCCAAATAATCAAGTTCTCTGATTAATTAAACTTCCTACCTTTTCAAACTAAAGCAAGCACACTTATATTCTCTTATTTGATTTTTTATTATTTATTTTTCTGCCAAAACTTTGCATTCGAACTAATTCTTTACAGTTTAAGCTATCAACACCGGTCAAACTTTACAATGTGCATATTCAGGAATTGGTGTATGCATTAAACTTTTTTATACAACTTTTACTTTTTATGATACATGTGTTTTTATCTCTAATTAATTCCATATAGTTACACATTGAGAAATGGCCAGTTGAGCAGAGCACGTGATATCATCACGTTGCAATTTTTCTCACTTTTCATCTTTATACGGCTACTACTACTATTATTACAATCTATAAACACTCTAGCAACCACATGGTACACCATAGCAACCACCTAAAAATACCCTAGCAACCACATAGTGTACACCCTAGCAACAACCTGGTACAACCTAGCAAATACCTAGAAACACCCTATCAACCAGCTAGTACAGCCTGGCAACTGCCAGAAACACTAGCAACCACCTAGTACACTCTAGCAACCACATACATGTACTATTTTAACTACTTCAGATTCCACTGTAAAAACTGCAGCTACTACTAACGCTATTCTTACTACTACTGCAACTCCTACAATTTCTACTGCTACTACTACTGGAAAGACTAATATTTCTACTGCTGCTGATGATTTTACAACTACTTCTACTGATATTACTGTTAATACTTTTACTACTGCTTATACTACTACTTTTTAAAACATTATGACCTACTCTTCAATGTATTGATTAGTACAGGATAATAACAAATAAATTGCTTAAGCTCCAAATAATAAAATTTGAAAGACATTTAAACTCTGATTAATTCAACTCTCTACCCACATCACCCTCTATCACAAATTGGCTTCAGAATATTTAACCTTTTGTAGTTGGTGTGCTCGCTTCAGCAAGGCACACTTTTATTATCCATTGTACTTATTATTGTCATTATTATTATTACATGCACATTTTTACACATTAATACAGCTTGAACCGTTTAAGCTATTAACACCGCCCAAACATGAAAATGTTCAGCATGTGCTGCTATTCAACTTTTTGGTCCAACTCTTACCTTTGCTTACTATGTTTTTATTGCAAATTAAACACACATGGAGAAATAGTCAGTTGAGCAGAGCACATGTTGTCATCACACTGAACTTTGTACACACATTGTACAAAACGTACACATAATCAAACTGCCCTAACTCCCACAATTACAACACTATATACACATTATACATAAATGTATACCATTTATAGCTATCAAGTTATGGATGTTTTTTTCACACAAGCGCTGTGCAGAAACAGCTGTACACTCTAAATCTCATGCTTTCTGACATGTTAAAATATCTAAATGATAGAACCCCCACACACACACATACAGCACACACACAAACCCACATACACACTTCTATAAAACAGAGGTAATTAATATTGGCCCAGATATTACTAGTCGCTAAATTCTCTAATTTCTCATTATCCTTAAATGTAACCAAACATAGTACAAATCTCAGTTGTGTTTGACAACAATCTTACTTTTGAGAGGCAGGTTAAGGCAGTCGTTCAGTCATGTTTCCTGCAACTTAGGAAACTTAGTTGTCCCATAAGAACCTGGAGATTGTTATCCATGCATTCATTTTTTCCACGGTTGGACTACTGTAACTCACTTTACACCTACTTGACCCAGCAAAATCTTCACAGATTACAGCTTGTCCAGAATTGCTGCATCCAGACTCGTCACGAGGTCCAGAACATATTACAAATATTTTATCCACTCTCCATTGGCTCCCTATACATTTTAGAATTGACTTACTAATTACCTTTTAAGGCACGCTATGGGCTACATTAATGATCTTTTAATCCCTCATGAACCTAAACTCACTCGTAAGATCCACAGATAAGGTCCTCTAGACCAGGGGTGTCAAACTCATTTTATTTCAGGGGCCACATACAGCCCAATTTGATCTCAAGTGGGCCGGACCAGTAAAGTTATAATTTAATAATTTATACTTTATTGTCACACCCGTGCACAGAGCACCGCACACCTAGTGAAATAATTTATCTGTATTTAACCCATCACGGATCCCCCCTGGATACACGCAAGTGATTGCACAAACACACACATGCTAGGGGGGCCGGAGCAGAGGGCTGCCATGTACAGTACGCGCCCGGGGAGCAATTTTGGGGTTAGGTGTCTTGCTCAAGGACACTACGACAGATTTATCCCCGGGAGGAGCTGGACTCGAACCGCAGACCTTGCGGTTGCGGGGCGGGAACTCTACCTCCTGAGCTACTGCTGTAATTAATATCTTCTCTGTGGTTTTTACACTTTGCAAAGTCATCCCGTGGGCCGGATTAGACCCTCTTGCTGGCCGGTTTTGGCCCGCGGGCCGTATGTTTGACACCCCTGCTCTAGACCGTTCCTCGGCTAGACTAAAAACGAAGGGCGGCATGGTGGCTCAGTGGTTAGCACTGTTGCCTCACAGCAAATAAGGTTGTGAGTTCGAATCTCCGCCCCGTTCCCTTCTGTGTGGAGTTTTAATGTTCTCCCTGTGCTTGTGTGGGTTTCCTCCGGGTGCTTCGGTTTCTGAAGACACTAAATAGCCCATAGATCTGTGCAGTATGGTATATGATGTGTATACTGTTGTATGTATATGACTTAGCATATGTAGTATGTACTGTATATGATAATGTAGTATGTATGATGCAATGTAAAGTAGGGGTGTTAATGATTAGTCGTTGATCGATTAACAACCCTTAATAATTTGATCGATTAACATTTCAAGCGTTACGATCAAATTGAACTATTTGAGGTCTCATCTCAATTGTGTCGGGAGCTGTTGGTGAAATGCAATCATTAAGTTAAACACAAGAGGGCGCGCGCACTGCAATTAGGAAACATGGTTACACAGAAGAAGACTAAGCGAACCATGTGACCGACAACAGGGGCGTCGGGGGTCACAGGTAGTGCTGCAGTCCAGGAAGCAAGGCCTCAGCCTGTGAGACGCTATGCTAATGATGCTACTCCTGCACGACCACTAACTTACTTCACCCGCACCAACGACATGGAAACAGAATTGGACAACTTTCTGAAGGACATTCCACCACCGCTAAATGTCAGTCCCACAGATTGGAGGAAAGTCCATGGAGGAAGATTCCCGAGGCTGGCAAAGTTAGCGCGAAGCTACTTCTGCTGCCTAGGACATCGGTCCCATTGGAACATGTATTTTCATCAGCTGGTCTCACTGTAAACCTACTGCACACGACTCACCTGATCATGTAAATAGGCTTGTATTCTTAAATAAAAATCAACAGGCTTGGATAGTTACTGCACTTATGTAGTTTAAGTTTGAAACTGAGGCCTGAGCTGTTGTAGTTTGTCGCAGCTTTCTCATTTCAAGAGGGAATTTATTATAGCTTTGTTTTCAAAAACGTTATTTATCTTTATCTATTTCGTAATCATTTAGCAAATGTACGTTTCTAATTAAGGTCCATCTTATTTTTTGTAATGTTATATGTCATAGACGAACGTGTTAGTCACTGATTTGCCTCGGTAGAGTGAGCGAAATTTCCAGAGCCCTATTAAAATATCATACTTAAACAAAACAGTGTTCATAATTATGTTTGTGTTATGCCATGAAACAGATGTATTTATCTAATGTTTCAATAAAGCTTTGACTGAGAAAATAAATTTGCATTTTTAAAATTTTCTAATAAGAAATCGAAATAAGAATCGATTGGTCGTTCATTAACTTTGGCGACTATCGATCAAGGAAATTCCCTAGAATTTGCAACCTTAATGTAAAGCTCTTTGAGACATCCTTGTATAAAAGGGCTATATAAATAAACATGATTGATGATTGAAAGAGTAACAGAGCCTGTCAAGGCCCCCACACTCAGGAATAATCTCCAAGAGGAGATCCAGCAGGCTTCTCTTTAAAAAATGTATATCTACAATCTATCAGGCACTTTTAGTCTTAATTTTATTTTGTGAAGTACTTTTTAACTTTGTTTAAATAAGTGCTATATAAATAAATAAATACAAACACACACACCACACCCAGTCATACAAACACGCATACAACAAAAACACACCACATCCAGTCACACATACACATACACACACTCACACGTATCACTGTACAGACACTCTGCATCTGGCATCTCCCACAATTTTAACACTACATATATATATTATAGCAATCTGCACGAAAGTCGTTACACATGCTCTTTGGACCAACATCTAAAATCCCAGCGTAAGAAGAGTGTGTACTTTAAAAAAGAAAGAAACTACAAGCCAATTATTTCGCGATGGCCGTGGCTTTTCACAAAAATGCATACATGAACAGCAAAATTGAATCTAGTGATTTCCTGTCCAATTAGTAAGTTATACAGGAAGTACGAAAACACAGACACCAAAACATTGCAGATCTGTGAACAAATGCCAGAGATGCAGGCACTTCAAATTTCACCTAAATTATTCATATTTACTTATATAGCCCTTTTATACAAGGATGTCTCAAAGGGCTTTACATTGCATCATATATACATACTACATCATCATATACAGTACATACTACATATGCTAAGTAGGGCTGAAACGATTCATAGAGAAAATCGAGAAACTATTACAAAAAATTACCGATGCAAATTCTTTGTATTGAAGCTTCGTTTAATCCATGGAACTATATACAGCGCACCGTGTTTTGCACAGATTATTATTACTGCTCCACAACATTACATTACATTACATTACATTACATCATTTAGCAGACGCTTTTGTCCAAAGCGACTTACAATAGTACATTTTTCGTCAACATTGTCAGACCAACTATACAACGCAGTCTTTCATCAGCTAAACACTTCAATAAGTAGCATAAAACACTTCAATAGGAACAAGTAGCATGAACACTTCGATAGGAATAGTAGCATTAGTAGTAAAAGTTAGTGTTTTTGTTTTGAAAAGAGTAGAAGGAGAGGTCAGTTCAGGTGGGGTCTAGGTGTAGGCAGAAAAGATGTGTTTTTAGCACAACGCGCTTATGCTGTGGACACGAAGAAGACACGATTTGATCGTGCGGATTGCTAAATGAGGAAGAGAGAGAAAATAGCGAGGGGCGAAGAGAAGCTAACAGTTAGTTATCCCCTCCCCACAGCTAGCTAATAGTAAGGTATCTAGCTAACACAAGTACGGTATTTTCAATGAATCTGATGTCTGTGGGGAGGGGACAGTAAATAATATGGGTATATTATGTATGCAGTATCGTTTTGTGAACTTTTTGTGTTAATATTGTTCCAGATTTATTGAAGTCATAATGAAGTGGATAATGAAATAAAGTGAAGCATGAGTTTGAATTTATTACTTAATGGTAGCAATGTACAATAGTAGATGATGTGAGAATTAGTTCAGTTTCTGCCATATTTCTTTGAAATATATTTATTTACTAATAAATACTGTTATTTGCTTGTTAACAGGCAATGGATTTTATTTAAAAGTATGTTGTGTGAGAAATCTATGCCTGAACCGACCAACTGAAAATGCTATGCTACACCTGGGAGGTGCTCCTCGCGCTAAAGGCTACAGCATCCGCTCCAACGGCAGGAATACCGGCGGAGCTACAGAAACACAGACGGGGAACGAGAGCCGGTCGGAAAGGTGAGGGAGAAGAAAGAGGAATAGGAGATTCAAACCTTACCTTCCGTCGGTGGTAATGGGGAACTTGAGACCGCTGGCCAACAAGACGGACGAACTCGCAGCCCTAGTGAGCAGCCAGCGTCAGTACCGGGAGTGCAGTCTGCTGTGTTTCACGGAAACATGGCTGAATTGGAATATACCGGACTGTTCGATTGAACTAGCCGGCTTCACGCTAGTACCTGCTATATGCTAATGTTAAGGAAGCATACAGCTCCTCTGTTTAAATGGTGTACCTGCATCAGGTCTATGCTATTACCAACTGTAAGTTAATTGTGCAAAGCCTATTAGCTGCGAAAACATCCAACCTGCATGTGCCAACTTTGTGCCATGTGATTTTCCCAACATTACAATTCAGCACATACCTGAAGTCTCAGCTCAGGTAAACACCGTTTCGTGTGCTGATTTCAGTGGCTCTAATGTGGCTATGGTGTAAACCAAATGGCCATGGAGGAAATGTTAAGCCAATTGGCCACATGGTGGTGCTATTAATGGATATTGTTTTTCACAAAAACACTTACCTTTATATTGAGAACAGTTTGATACACTGTAATACTACAAAGCTTTGTAGACCTCTCATGCACCATTTGACCTAAAATCACAAAATATTGTACACATACAGTATATCTCCACACATGGAACAAACAAACAAAAAACGACTGTGTATATATAAGATATGTATATATATTACAACATATATATACAGTATATTAATATATTACATGAAGTTATCATGTGACTTGTTATGTTGATTAGCATGTACAAGAATGTTCTAAACCTACATTTTTGGCCTGATGAAAACAAATGATGGCGTTAGAGAGGTAATTTTCTGTTCAGGCATAAGGGCAATGTCCATTTTTGCATAACTTTGCACAGTGGTACAAGGGCACACTAAATGTCCCTAATGTCACTAAAAGCATCTGAAGATTACTGGCCACATGGTTGTGCTATACCATGTTTAATGTTTTAAATGTGGCAATGGAATGCTTGGCCCCCTTAATTCAATATGCTTAAATTATATAGGCCTTTAGAGAAAAAGCGTACATCATCATCAAAGCTAATGTGATTTAGATTGACTACATGTATGTAGTTTACATTAAATGGTTATAGGTTTGGCTAGGTAGCTGGTGCTTATTTTTTCAGCTTGACACACTTATTTATTTCAGTTTAAAGAAAAACAGTAATACAATCCTACATTATACTATGCTATTGGACTTCCCAATGTATGAAGGATACAAAAAATCTGAGCGTTTGAACTTTTGGTTGTTTAGAAATCTTACTTGCTATAATTTGCTTGGGAAACATGTTGTTCAAGTTCAAGTTCAAGTTCATTTATTTATATAGCCCTTTATCACAAGCATGTCTGTCTCAAAGGACTTTACAGAAAATGAGCCAACTAGATCTACCTGAACATCAATCAGAGGAATTTACAGAATCAAGTACAAGACAAACTAAATCAATGTATTAAGCCATAGCCCTAACTATTCTACAAGGCCTAAGTTACCCGGCACCACAGCCTTAGACGCTCAATGCATGCAAGGAAAAACTTCCACCAAAACCTTATTAGGTAGAAAAAATGGAAGAAACCTTGGGTGGGCCAAGTCAAAGAGGGATCCCTCACCAGGACGGCTGAGCAGGAGCAGGTGCCGGGACAAACAGTGGAATGTACAATAGCATAAGCAATGACAGTAATATAGGAAACATATGGTGACAGATATGGACGGATGGGCGTGGTCAATGCCGATGTCCAGAGAACCAGGGACCGCGACCACGCAGCAGCAGCACCAGGGAAGGGACAACGACCATCAACAACAGCCGCAGGGGGTTGTTCAGACCCATCTATGCTGTTGTCCTCTATTTTGCAGACATCCCTATGCTCATCTATGTGATGTGCATCCCTATTCATGGTTCTGGTGCTTAAGCCTAAATAAGTACCATATTGTTGTGAAGACAGGGTTTTTTTCCCTAGAAAAACATCTGAAAAAGTGCCGTCTCATTTTCGGGGTCTAGACTTTTAAATGTCATTATATATTCACAACAACAGATCGCGGAAAACGAGTGTTCCCCAAGCGAGCCACCATCTTTCTCTCTGTCTCTCCCTCTCACACACACACACGCAGCCTGCAGACAAGTGCAAAACACATGCACACACAGCGACAGGCGCCTAAAGAGATGGAGACACAGCGACCAGCCTGAAGTGGCTCAAAAGTCGGAGGCGTTACGATACCAATTTTAAGATCATGGCGATCAACAAAGCAGAGTCATCAAACAACGGTCGAGCAGCCAAGAAATATGATGTTACAGAATGTAATGTTAGAAGATGGCGCACCCAAAAAGACAACATTCAGAGAAAATCTTGCCTTGATCCGCAAAGTGTCCGCTTCCAGCAGATTGACAGGAGGGAGTGTGAATACGTGACTAGAAAACTTAACGGCGGTATGCCCATTACCAGAGCTGTCGTTCAGCTCAAAGCCTTTGAAATCGCAAAAGAGCTCAATATAAATTTATTTCATTCAATGTTTTTTTATAAAACATTTACCAAGAGATGTTAAAAATGGCATCCTACATTGTTTTATTCAATGTTTTTTTATTATCGTTACGGTATTTTCGAATAAAATGGTTTTCTTTATACAAACAAGATTTGGTGTTCGAAAAAGTATTTTTCCAAACATTTGTCTGGTCTTATATTCAGGGTCGTCTTATATTCGGACCTATACGGTAATTCGAAATCATACGTTTTGTCTTTAAATATACACATTTCATGAACTTGCATAGTAATGCAGAAATATCAACTTTTTGTGTGTGATTTCTTCAGCTTTTTTTTATATACAGAACGATGTACACAATAACCCCCTCACTGTAAATGTAGGGGGGAAAAGAACCATAACAAACATTCAATTTAAAAGGCCCTTAAGCTCATTGGATAGGTCTATACACAGATTAGCATTTACTTATTTATTTATTTTAGCACAGCGGATCTTAGTCATGGATGACTCTAAATAAACAATGTCAAGAAGGAAAAGAACAGACCGATACTCATCATCATTTTTAATGACAGGAAGCTACACCAGATGAGAGACTGGGAACCATTCATACCAACAGACATCTTAATGTTATCACTCAAAGGAATGCTTTACCCTAAATAAAATCAGTTAACCTCTTCCTACCTAGGGTGCTGGGAGGGTACGCTCACCTGAACAAACGTACCCAAACTAAAACAAGAATAGCTCCACATCTATCAGGTCTATATGCATGACCTTGACATCTATGGATAAACAAGAACTTATATAATCTATTTCCAGTGTCAGTAACCTTCTGACTGTTAGTATGCTAAACTCAGATAAACCAAAGGAGAAATGTTGATGTTTATCCTCACCTAACATGTTTTCTAGATTATTAAACAGTGGATAACACCATGATAGCAAAGATCCCATGTACAAAGATGCCACTGAATCTATTCAGCAACTCCTTGACTACAACTGTACCAAAGTACATAGAAATACAACAAAGCTTATAGGTTCTACAATTTAGGCCATTTGGATACCCAAGGTACCCAAAGTGTGCCAAATGGGTTTTTTACCTCTTGGAAGGGAATCTGGCTGCAAAATACTACAAATTTCCACTACATGAGGCTATGTGCGCACAATGCAGCCTCAGGCCATGACATTTACCCTGAGCAACATCATATTCCACCATTGTGCATAGTATAAAATCAGTAAAAACCAACTAAATTGTATGATTTTGTCTCGAAAAGGAGTACTTTTATTACAAATATCAATAATGAAAAAGTAACATTTAGATATATAAAAAAAGCTATGCACGTGCTATAAACATGTCAGAAAGTAACAAGAAAACAAGATATGTGCAATAAAATTGTGCCATTAGTGCAATCTTAGTAATAATAACAAATATAGATATGGAATAATCACATCACATCAAATTCTGATTGCATAAGAGCTTATGAATATAATGACAAAGCTGTAAAGTATATATCA
>OMOT01065781.1:4863-18247 GCA_900312575.1 Acanthochaenus luetkenii | reverse complement strand
TGGTTTTTTTCTTGGCAAGTTCCTGAAAAGAGAAACACAATATATATCTTCTTATCTTTTTATTTCACATCCAAAGGTTCACAGGCCTGTTGAAGTCAAAAGATAAGACGACACTTCAAAGATCCCTGTGGAGAAATCGGGTATCTAAAATAATCTGCAGGATAACATCACTTTCACAATCAAAACAGCACCATTATTATTTTCTCTCACTACCAAAACAACAGTAAACACTGAAATCCAACACTATTCCAAACCAAATGATCCGTGGAGGCAGCGTACCTGAAGCTGGGCATTCTGCAGTTTCACCAGATTTTCCTCAAGGAAGGTGATCTGCTTGTCTTTCTTTATCATCTCCTCTTTTGTCTTCCTGCGTTCAGCATCAAACGCTTGTAGTTTCAAGAAGAGGCTCAGTTTTTCGGCCTGGAAACCGATCACCTTCTTCGACAACATTTTAATCCTTTGCTCAGCGGTGGAGAACTTTGCACGTAAATCCGTATGTTCTCTCACTTCCTCCTCCAGCTTCTTTATCTTTTCCTCCATCTGTCTCTTCTCGATCCACCACAGCCTGTCCTGGTTCGACCACTGGTCCAGGATGGTCCAGGATGAGGCGAGACCACCGGTGTGTTTTCTTACGGCTGCATCGAGACACAGTGCCCCAAACGACTGAGAACGACACAAACATACATGTAGCGTTTAGCTGAAACTACAGTCGCACCCTAACATTGGACAGATATAGAGAAATAGGGAGTCGCCCCACCTTTACACTTATTCACATAAACGAATGTAGCTTTTTACATCTGGTGTCAAAGAGAACTGCAGCTGAAGAGACTTTTATATATAACAGTCTGAGTGCAGCCACATTCTGCCTTACACTACAAAGCTGCATATCTTCAGCTAGAGCGGTGTGAACCAATGTGAATCAGGCTTTTGACACAAACAAGGTTCTGGTTCTGTTACTATGGAGAACTCAACGTCTCTTCTTGATTTTGTTCTACTTGGATTCAACTGTATTTTAATCTATATAACACAGTTCACCGGCTCTAACGTGATACCTATATTTTCACATGTAATTTTGATCACAGTTATTTGTGTGTTTGTCATAGTATTGAGACTTGTACAGAGTAACTGCAGTGTGATAACAGACAGAAGGAGACTTACTGCAGGGTGGATGAGCTCAACCGCCCTTTGGCCTTGTCTGGACAAACCCTGGAGTATCACACAGAAATATTTCAGTCAACAGAGTTTACCATTCATATAACTTAGTCTATTAACACTGTGGGCCGGGACGCCGATGGGTCAGTATCCCGAGTAAATGTCTCATTCGGCTCCCAGTCGGAATGGAAACCACCGTAACCATGAAATCAAGCCTTTATTTTGTGAACGTTGATTAAAAGATATCCAAGGTATTTCTCAATGCACTTTTCTGACTGTTTGTCCTGTACTTGTTACATGTCATAAGTGAGCCAGGTACTTACAGAGGGTGGCTGGCTGGATGCTCCCTGCACAGAGTTGTGCACTTCATTCTGAAAAGGGAAATTATTTTAAATAATTAACAGATCAATTTAGTATTTTATTCGAAATTTCATCTCCTTTGGAAAAAACTGATTGAAATCTTATTTGTTGAGACTTTGAGACAAAATATATAGAAATTAAAGGAAAAACTAGATGGATAAAAAAAGATTGTCAGTCTTACCGTATTTATCATCATGTCGTTTCCTTCACCGTCAGCAGAAACAATTTGTGAATGAAAGCCAACGGTATGTGCCGACACCCGACGCCCTATTGAGGAGAACCGTGAGTGTTGGCTGTCTTTAGAACTCTAGTGACGTCACAAAGTATTTGATCACGTGTGTCCCCTCCGCCGTAAACGTTCCAATTTGCCATGGCAACCACGTGTCTCGAACGTTTTCCTGTCTGTGTTTAAACAGCCCAGTATAAAGAGCAGACAGGTCATCTGGTCAACACCAGCAAATATTACTATACATTTAGACTGATACTATACAACTATCACAGATAAACTATTAAAACTATATATATATATATATATATATATGGGGATACTAAAAGAATACTATTGCAGATTAATATACCATAAAATATGATAAGGTCACTCTTAACTCACTGTTGAGTAGGTTGCCTCAGACGAAAAGTCTATAGGAATATTAAAGGATTATTGTAGTAGATTTTCACTATTTGTTGACCATTTAGAGGATTTCCACGTCAACACAAAACCCTACAATGTTCTTAATTGGTGGGTTTCCGGTTAGCGCCTAATTGCTTCATCAACGACGCGGTCGCAGGTGTGCGTCTACCGGGCACTTCACGGGGCGCTGTGGACCGACCGAAGCCGACCGTCCATGTCGTCGGACTTCAGAGGAGGAAGGCGGGCCGAGGAGAGCGCGATGTCGTCGGGGCGGACGAGGAAGTCTCGACTCTGCGTGGAGGTCCGGCAGAGCAGACTGGCTCTCTTCATCCAGCAGTTCGACAAACAAGGTCAGGCGGTCGTCGCTGGTGACGCGGCGGAGTTC
This sequence comes from Acanthochaenus luetkenii, assembly GCA_900312575.1. Classification (NCBI taxonomy): domain Eukaryota; kingdom Metazoa; phylum Chordata; class Actinopteri; order Beryciformes; family Stephanoberycidae; genus Acanthochaenus; species Acanthochaenus luetkenii. The sequence continues at coordinate 15,719 of OMOT01065781.1, read as the reverse complement.
GACGTGTGGTTTTCACCCGTCGTCCTCCCTCGGCCCTGACACGCACCGGTTTCCTTACAGCGCAAGAGCAGATGAGGGAGCTGGAGGGCAAAATGGAGAACATGTTGGCGACGGTGGACAAGGTGTTCAAAGTGGAGTTGATGAAGATGCCGCCGTCTCTTCAGAACACGCGCCTCGGGGATGTGATGGGTGGTGAGCTGATGAGTGAAGTGATGGTTGCCCGGGCAGGAAGCGATGTTTCGGGGTTCATAACTTGTTCTGTTTTCCTTTGGTCCACCATGACGGCGCGCGTGGAAGGGGACATCTCGTCGAGTGACGTGTCGATTGCCATAAAGGTGAGTCGCGCGCCAGGAGGTTCATTGGGGATCTGCCGCCATCTAGTGGTGCGTCTGTGAAACGACTCGTTGTTTTCCTCACCTGTTGCAGAACGACTGCCTTGAGATGCTCCAGCCCCTGAAGAGGGTTCCCAGTAAGAGAGGTGAAATTAGTCAACTTAGTCTCTGACCATGACGAGTATTAGTGGGAGTGTGTTGTAGCAAAATCCCCTGTTAAGGACAAAATGTTGTCATTAAACATGCAAAACATTTCCCGTGCTTTTGTTTTGTAGTGAAACTAAGTGATGGACCAAGCCAAATCACCCCAGGCCAGAAGTTCCCAGCCAAGACCTCTAAGGTAGGTAGCCTAATGTTAGCCCACCTGACTGATGATCTGTCTTTTGATCGTCAGTGGGTCCTCAGCCCCTCCAGAAGTACGTGATTGAAGCGGAAAGGTAATAACAATAGTTAGGTGAATGTAGACAATTCCAATAATGGCGAAGATCTACAAAGGAAAAGTATCCACCGCCTTGCTTCATATCATATGTTGTCCATACTTGAGGCTGTTGTTTTTAATAATTTCCTCAACAAATTGCTGGCAAAGCTCATGTCGGATCTTTTAATGGCATGTCAATAGGTAGAAGCAGAATGCCGGTGCGCGGTGAAATACATGTTTTAAGTCTGGCGTTCAAATCCAGTTTCTGAGGCTTCCTAATTATGTCAGTGGGGTTAATTGGACTGGAAATTCATTGAGAAGTGTTCCTTCTGTAGGTTCAGAAAGAGTCCGCTAATGGGGATCATAAAAATTTAAATCGGTGGTAGGAAGATTATTTATTTTTCTTTAAAACCTCCGGAATTGGTACAGAATTGGTACAGTAAATGACATCAATCCACGAGTCCTTTTGGCCCGTCTTACATTGTGAGACATTTTATAGCATTATATTTTTGACAAATGGGACATAATTGGCACACTTTTTTAGTTTCTAAGGAAGTTAAGTTGGCTAACGGTCACATGACTGGCTGTTCCTCTTGTTTTCAGGGAGGAAAAGGAGTCAAAAAGATGAGAACATTGCCTAACGCTAACAGTACTGGAAGTCTCGGGTAACCCTGCAGTGTTCATGTCTTGTAGTATTGACATGTGGTGTACTCTGCATATAGAGGCTTGACATTCCTCTTGATTTCTCCAGGTGTTCCTCAGCCACGGTCAAGAGAACTCCAACCCGTTTGGTTAAGAACAGTGACCCGACTGCACTGACTCAACCAAAACTCAGGTTTGTTAGCGCCTCTTTGATCAGAGCAAACTGTTGGTACAATAGACTTTGCGTAGGGCTGTTGCATCCCTAAGGGTGATACTTGCATAAACATGGAAATCCAAATGTAAAAACTCCAGGTAATAATATGAAGCAATGATTCATTTGAGTGGGAAGTGGATCATTCTTGTGCATTTAGAATGTTTAACCAAATCATTTGGATTTGTACGTTTTGACTGTCACGGACCGGTTGTTGGTAGCTCTAAATGAAGTGAATGTACTTTGAAATAATCCGATCTGTGAACCTTGTGCTGCCCCAGGTCTGTCTGCTCTGCTGGGGATCTGTCCTGTTCAGTGGCAGGCTGTGCTCCACACATCACTATAACCACGTCGCAGGGACAGGTAGTGTTGTTTCTTGGTTCTAAACTCACTTGTAGCGGCTCTTGACAATGTTCTGTTCAGTCCTTTCTCCCCTACTGCGGGAGTAAAAGCCCATGCACATGCATGTCCTGTCAGCATGGGGATCATTGCTCAAAATTAAAAGAACGTACTGAGTTTCTTGATGGGATCATCTAAAACACTAGCTTTCTTTATTGTCCCATAATTGTTTGTACCAGAGTTGCATCATGTCCAGGATCCCAGAATTTCTAGCAGGTGTTGTGACCTTGTTTGTGAATGTGCTTGACATGGAAGCTGGTTCTCCTCCCTAGATGGTCTGCTTTTCTGAAGAAACCAAGGACACCAACCTGGACTTGCTGGACGATGTGGCATTGTTCCAGATTCAGAAGCTCACGGTAATACAGTTTTTTAAATGTGTCTTTAGTGGGGGGCTAGTTCGTATCATTACATCTCAATGAGGGACATGGAATGGGGAAATGGGATTTTGGAATGCGTTTGGGATTTGGAACTGTGCGATTGGTAATTTTTCTCAACTGGATTCTGCATTTTCAGAGCCTGATGGATTATCTCTCAAGCAAAGTCAAAGTCACTGTTTGTGATGAGTAAAGATACCGTGTCATCCACAATGACGAGCATATGTTTTGTTTGTCTTTCCACCACTTTAGTTCGTAACTGTTTTTGAACGTTGGCGAAACACTTTATAGAAGTTGGGTTCAACTCTTCACAAGAGCTATGACTATGCATGTATTGTGTCTTAATTTTATACAAATATAATAAAACTTGTTTTGTATCATTAATGTGTCACTCAAAACAAATTATTTGTGTAATTCAAAGAGCTGTCCAGTAAGCATGTGAATAGAGGATCCCTGTCACAAATAACTGTGCGTTAAGTGTGTGATTTGGAATACAAGACGCCAGTAGTCTTATCACGGAGTATGTGAAGGTCCAAGGTATGCCTTTCGGGGGGGACTTATCTCTCAACAAAAGTAGATTGGATTGTATTTGACAGATGGGAAGCAAGTGTTGACGTATGTGGCACTCCATTCAAAGATAAACCCGAAGGAGTAAGCTGAGGAGCACAAGGACTTTTGTGGATAATTCAGCTTAGTCAATTTGTGCTTATCTGATCAAATTGAACTTCTGGCTTCATAACGAGCGCTCTGCTCTCCTCAGTAGGACTCGAGCAGTTCTGTCAATGGACAAAATGAATTTGATCAAGACCTTAAGATTCTAAATCTGCTTTACATGTGGAAAAAACACCCAGCAACTGCCGACAACTCGAATGTTATATACGAATAGACACCGGATTGTCTTGACGGCAGTGAACATGTTTATTAGAAATTGTGCACAGAATTGACGAATCCTTTGAGTGATTACATCAAGAATTTATGTCTGGTACAAAAACAAAATGGTAAAAATGGCAATGTATTTTAAGGAGACATGGAACTCTACAGTCAGATCTAATAGGTGTACAGTGAGCTTTACACCCTAACATGCTGAATACGGTCAAAGTGTTGTGTAAGGAGTTAAAACTCTTCCTACAAAATGTATAGAGCATCACATTTAGGAAACGAATGACTTGCTACTGCTGCTTGGAATCTAGTGACTCCATCTCTACTTCAATGGGATCCTCCTGGTGTGGCTGGGGCGAGGGACGTGAGGAGGACATGTCCGGGCCGCTGCATGAGGAGGCGGCTGGGTCTTGAGTCGGAGGAGCCAGCCGAGGGTAGAAGGGACCTACCAGCCAGTTGAGCGGTGTGTTATTGACCAGATAATCCATGATGTTGTCCAGGGAATCCCTCATTTTGCCCAGCTGGATTTTGCTGATGCCCAGCATGCTGTCTGGCAGGTCTCCGTAGACTGCAGCTTTATTAAAGCTGCTGTAGACCTGGGTGACCGAGCGACTGAGCACGAGTGCCTCCTGCTGGACGTGGCTGGGGAGGCCTTGCAGGCTGGAGACGAGGCCCAGACATGTGGTCTGGAGCTGCTGGGTGACGGAACGTGCAAGGGCCAGGGTGCGAGACTCGATGACCTGAGGGGACGAACGAGGTTAGAAAACCTGCAATACCGTGTTGTGCAGAGAGGCCCATAACCCACACATACATAGGAAATGGAATGGAATAATGTGCGTGTTGTGTTTTCTCTTTCTGTATGTTACTATCTGTTGCGTATAATCATGTATTTGTGTCATCCTCAAATCCTCTTAGCCAAACATGTCTGTACCTCTGCCTCGTGGCTGTTCTGGTTTGGACCATTGGACTTCCACTCCACCAAGGAGTTCAGCTTGTCATTTACCTTCTGGTTGACCCTGTCAATATTCTTTCTGCTGTATTTAATCTAGTGAAGGACAGTTGGAGAAACATTCAATGTTAGTCAATACATTTTCCTTACTGCAAAGCCAGTTGTGTAATGTGCCACCGATACCAATCATATTGATAAGGAGACCCACCAGGTCGACAGTGTAGTTAAGCTGAGAGATGGATTGAAGGCTGTGCTGCTTGGCGTCTCGTATTTTGGCCACAGCCCTGGTGTACGCCCGCTTGCGGAGCTTGGTGGAGAGGGAACCCAGCCGGACATAGTAGCTTGGCTCCTTCTTGTCAAAGCCTTTCACTGTTTTAACCTCCAACTCTGTCACAGGGGAGGGAATGAAATTGAGCGTTAAATAAAAGGGCAAATGGCATATTATTTCCATGCGTTGAACTTCTGTTTTTGTCAGTGAAGCTTTCAGTCATTGAAAATCTTGATTTGATAGAGGTAAAGAAGCTGGTAGCTTTCAATAACAGGGCAAAGGAAGAGCATCTTCTAGCTTGTTTAAATCTATCTTCTCTAGTCTGCTAATAACCACCAGAGAAACGGTTAGGACTTTGCATGCTTTAAGTAGCTGGAGGCTTTAAAGGTGTAAATAATGCAGTTATTCACTAATAACTCCCTTACAATGGATCCATTGACACTGACATAGTTTATATGATTATTTCTTATTAAGCTTCTACAAGCCACAGTAACCTCCTCCAGCCCCAAACAACTTCTTGTGTTCATTTCTCCTTTAGTGAGTCAAGATTGGAGCCTAATCCTATAAGTCGTGTTTTTCCCTGGAAACTGGACCAAATCCAACAACAACATACTGCAGCTTCCAATGAATAACTGTTCCCCGATAAAGTTAACAGAAGCAGTAGCCTCATCTCAAAAGCCATGTGTAGTATGGCTGGGTTATAAAAAAATAGATTTTCCAAATTCAAATCAATCTTGTGATCCGATAGCGATTGATAGATCGATCTTTTAATATATGCCTTTTCTCGTGGAAGCGTGATGCTTTAACCCCATTAGTCTTGCATGTTCTTTGCGCAACAAGACCTGAGGCCACTTAACAGGTTTACACCATTTCCGCCACACGTGTCTGCCACGTTTGTTTACAAGCACGGTAACAAACCAGTTTTAAGTCGCTAAAGCCACAGAGACTATAGACTGGGAATCTTGCCTTAATAAATATGGACATCTTGGAGCATTTCAAATTGCAGTAACTGTCATATACGGTAAACATTTACCATGCAATGTTACTAAGAGAGTTACGGTAATACAGACCAGTGTAGAGTAGACGGACTGAGAGAGTTAACGTGTTGTGCCAAGTTACTAAGTGTTTAAATAAAAGCCATTGTTCGGATAAAATCATTTTACAGTAACCATCTGCTGAGGATACAGTTAAATTAGGAAAGGACTATCCACTAGGGATGGGCGGATCGAAACTCTGGTATCGATACTTCGATACGCACATACTACTCATTTATACATTATATTACACACTACTCATTTAGTATCGATACCATTTGAAAAGTTATTTTTAATCCAAAATGTGGTTGTGTCACTCAAGCATCATAGTTTCACTACGTGGTGGAAACTCTGTTCTCAGGTGTGTTGAACGCAGCCTTACAATCTCCAAGAAGTGAGACAGCATCATGAAGGGGCTTTAGTTTCATGGACTTTACAGTTTACAATGTCCAGAGGTTTTACAAGACTGTTTTTCAACATGTTCCAAAAAAGCAAATGGATTTCTTGCACTTTTTCAAAGGCAGTTCAGAGACTTTTGGTCGTTTCTCTTCTGATACACTGCTGTAATGTGTTGGTCATGTTAAATAAAAAATACATTAATATACCTGCTTTGGGGTAAATTCTTAATGTAAATATTAATATTTTAAATAATGCACCAGGTTAGAGGGGTCCTTTTTATTTACAGCGTTAGTTCTCTGAGAATCTCATATCCAAGCAAAATTGGTGATTGTAACCGAAAAATCCCTAACTGAACAGATATTGAATCGATTAGGGAAATCGATACAAAGCCCTAATGTCTAGTATGTGTGCTTTCAGACAAATTCAATATAATTGCATATTCAAATAAAATTTAACTAGATACCTGTAATATTTCATATTTTTAGATCATACATATTTATTCAAAGCCAAAAAAAAATCAACCAAACTATTGGGCATGAAGTTGTGAGCAGTCTAGCCGTCTAACTGGTGCTTGGCTTTGGCTCTGACCCAACTCACCCAGCTCGTCGTCTGTCAGGGGCAGGTACTGCTCCACCAGGCTCTCTGAGGTTCTTAGGGCAGAGTCCACTCCACTACTGACCAGCTGGACCGCGCGGCTCTCTAGCACTGAGTTGACACTTCCATTGACAACAGCCATGGTCATCTCCATCCCGTTCTGCACCGCACCCCGGGTCTTCTCCACTACACTGGTCAAAGTGTCTGACACCGTGTCCTTGGCTCCCGTCACCGTGACCGACACGGCGTCTTTGGCGCCGGTTACCACATCACTGGCGCTGGCAACGATCTGGGCAGGGGAAAAACACAGAAATAAATGTTGTGCTCAGCATGGTTATGGCAAAGGATGAGCTTAGTCCAAATAAGTGAGGAGGCAGCGGTTGTGCAAGACAGTACATACTGTAGGTCATGGTTCAGCTCTCAGGCGATTGGCCCACATGACTCACGAGGACGTTGTGAAATGTGATATTGCGTTTTGTACATCTGTGCCAACCGTTGTCAGAATTGAGCTGTTCCAACCAATGGTCATACCTGCTCAGAGGGCCGGTGAAGAATTGGTAAACGTTTCTCAATCTTGTCCAGACCTTTACAGGCTAGGTCATTGGCAGCGGCAACTGTGGGCAATAAATGGGGAAACATATATATCGCTGAGGAGGGAGAACAGTGAGTGAACCATACAGTTTTATTGTGTCTGACAACTCATTGCACGGTGACTAAGGCAATAGACAAAATAACTGGCTGCTCGCAGAACACGTTTGTTTCTTGAGTATAACCACCAATAAACAGGTTTTGTTTAGACGTCCTGTAAAAGATTAAGCAATGCTTGCTGATAGATTAGAGCAAGTTATCTAAAATGTTGATGGAAAGGTTCTTACTTTGAGGCTCTAGCCTGTCGATGATGGGCGAAGCAGTGGTGAGGGCTATGGAGGTGATGGTTCGGACTCCCTGCTCGGCTGCCTCACACACAGACCTGAAGTAGGGGTGGGTGTCCTTGGTGTTGGTGTAAACATTACACACCAAGACATAGGTGGAACTCACCAAACGAAGGCTTGTCACCCTATCAACCACATTCTGTGAAGAAATAAGAAGGGAATGCCACTCAAATTAACAATTGACCTGTAATATTACTAGGTCTAAGCTGTGTTTGAGCACATGAACAGCTCTGTCCTAAAGATTTGTCATTCAATCTCGGGATTCCCCCGCTAACAAAGAAATTGGAGCATAAATCAAGGATTTTATGGACTCATGAGTCTTTTTATCCAAATTAGTTTTTCTATTATAAATAGCTTTGTTAGGTCGTAACGTCTACATAGTCACATTTTCCAATGAATTGTCTATTGAGCATATCAGTATGATATAACTGATTAGGGGGTGGAACAAATTCGAATCTCATTTCTGTCTGTGAAAGTTTACTAATGTATATTTGAACTGTCTGGGATATACGAGCAACATCTTGTTGCTGAAATTCATTCATTGACTTGTGGTAGACTACAATAAACGTATCCTCCTACAAATTAGTCCCCTAACTGCCAAGTTAGCCCTGCAGTCGACGACAATCTACAAATGAACCCGAACAAAACCGTTCAGACAGACCCACCTGATTTAAGGCAACTTCAACTGCCGCCATGTTTCCTGAAAAACACATCACAAGAGAAGAGAAGATCAACATATTAAGCCTATTATGTTGAAAAGAACAAGACGAACACACATTTTAAGCTATTCCGAGAAATCTACAAAAGAACTGAGCGGGAAAAGGCGGAAGTGAGGCTACTTCCGCAATACGGTAACCTAACCGTAGTTACGGGATAATAACCTAAAGCGGTCCAGATTGTTAACGCTAGAGCTGAGCTGAACGGCGCATAACTGTCGCAAAGTAGGCCCTGATATTCAAACGTGACATATCGCGGCCGTACGACTCACCGACGCTGCTGCACCGCTCTGACCGACGCTCGGAGTGAAGCGACTGGACTGGTATTTATATGATGTCATTATCGCGAGATGTAGCGCTGCGCATGACGTGAGGCGCCAGTACGTTTTCTAGGGCAAAGGTAAGAGGCTAACCGGAGGACGGGGAATTCCTCTGAAATGTGTCACAGTCATAAGCCGTGACACATTTCTGATGTTTGTACATGTAATTTATTTTAGTTTCAAAAGCCAAACTGGAAAAAAAAATTCTTAGTGAAAGATGAATTATGGTGTCTGGTCAATTTATTGAGTTGGCCTATTATTTGAATTCAATAACCCAGTCCTACATAATCTTTAGGCCAGCCGCTGACACATGTTTTCATGTCAAGAATCCCCAAATAGGCAGCCAACATGGCCACGTGGGCCCCATATGTTACATGTGGGCTTCATATGAGCTCAGACAGGGAGATCCACTCTGGACCACATGATCTAAGTATGTGGGACCTTAATGGGTTTATCATGGAATAATGACCATGGGATCAGGATAGATAAATCATCCAGGACCCTCTTGGGTTACCCATGTTGGTCCCAGATAAACCCATGCGGGCTGCGTGCGAGGGTCTTGTCTGGGTGATACATGGGTAATAACCAAGGGCTCAAAATGGGCATCACATCTTGGACCCATGTGAGTCACCCACGAGGCTCACTGTGTTGATGTTTCCAAATATAGTATCTTCTATCACAAGTGACTTGACGTGTGGATGAAAGGTCAAACGTTACATTGCCACAAAACTATAGAAATCGACTTCGACACCGTAAATCCCTGTCACTCTTTGTTGAGAAGGTTTTTCACGGGACAATAGCGCTATGGCGGTGCTACTCTGGACGACACGACTTCATATTCATGGGATTCGTGATGGCTGATGAGTCGGCCCTGAACTACAGCATCGTTGAATCATGAAGCACGTATTAAAAAAAGACATCTTGATTCTTCCCACATTGTGCATATTTAGTTTTGGACAGTGCTGGACATAAGAACTCTGTAAAGTCCCATCATATGAAATCTCTTGTCGGTCGAGTCTTTGTTTTTTGGCACGCTGCGCTGTCCAATTCATTAGAACCGAGAGAAAAGAAAGAAGAAGAAAGGACGGAGTAGCCTCTTTCCCTGGTGTGTGAACATGAGGTGTTTTCCACTCGAGCAACATCCCTCTTAATACATTCCTAATTACTTCATTTAATGGCTTGAATGGTACCATATTTCAATGGTTTATTCACAGATGAACAGGCCTGTGTCTGCCAACGGCTCATCAGAGCCAGATGTGTGGCTCTGTTTGTAATTTGAAGACAGTGCTTCTACGTTTTATTTGCTCTTATGTGTCAGTGCTCATTTCTGTAAAGGCATTTTGATTCTGTATAGTTTAAAAAATATATTTTTTTGTGTGTTCAGATTCTCCAGTCAGAACCCACACTGAGCGTCTGTGGGCTAACACAGGTGGGTCCTCTGTGGAAGACAAACCCAGTTGAAGCCCATATATCAGAAAACCCAAATGGATCCCACATGGAGATGTTGGCTGCGTAGACACACATGAGATCACGGGCTCCCATCCGATACGACTTTGTCCCAAGGAACCCCGTCTGAGAAGGTTTCTCTATTTAGTTGTGATTTAGTCAAGAACGGTGTAACTGTCTTACACTGTTGGTGAGGAGGGAGCAGTGAAACCTACGAGCAAAACACTCATCTCATTGTTCTAACATTTGGTGAGCCAAAACTAATGTGTACGCACACACACACACACACACACACACACACACAGAATAGGTATACCACGCACTGGACTATGATCTGATCACATTCCATAGCCCACGTCTTTATGTGGTGTGATGGCAAGCAAAGTGCAGCCAGTGGATCAAGGATCATATCATCAGCCCTAATACTCGAGCTGTGATTTCACCATCACAAACCCACTGATGAAACGGCTAACATGCGCCACTGCATTTCAAATTACATTGTGGTGTTTGTCAAGGTTCTGCATTTAAAAAAACTTTTTCTCATTGGGCACTATGAAAAGTTTCATCCCAAACTTCTGAGCATGATATAACTCAAATATCTGGTAACCGGTTCATCCATTGTAATCTGACCTACTCAAAGTACAAGACGAGTGCAGTGTTGCAGTATCCCATAAGCAACATATTAACTATGTAGTTGTATTATTGTTGCACTTTGACCCTTTTGGTTTGGTAATGCCATAGTTGAATTAAAACCCTGCACAGAGTATCATGCCTGTGGATACGACTTCATGATTTTCTGGTTAGTCAGATCTCACATGTGACATAACGCTATTTTTGTTCAGTGTCCTTACATGACTTCTCTCAAATCATCTGAATAATCATGTTCTCTCTCTCTCTCTCTCTCTCTCTCTCTCTCTCTCTCTCTCTCTCTCTCTCTCTCTCT
>OMOT01065772.1:0-10015 GCA_900312575.1 Acanthochaenus luetkenii | reverse complement strand
CTAGCAACCACTTGAAATCACCTAGCAACCAGCTACAAACACCCTAGCAACCACTTTAAACCACCTAGCAACCACCTACAAAAAACATTATCACTCTAATCACCTAGCATTTACCTAAGTAACACCCAAGCACACAGCCAGTACAGCCTAGCAACCACCTATAAACATCCTAGCAATGACCTAGTACACCGTAGCATCCACATACGTGTGCTATTTCAACTGCTTTAACTATTTTAGATTCTACTGTAAAAAAATAATACTGAATAATACTACAACTAGGACTAACTACTGAAACTAATGCATCTACTGCTACTACAGCTACAAATACTAATAATTTTACTATGACTACTATAAGGACTACATTTACTAGAAATGATATACTGCTACTATAGCTACCACTTGAACTGATACCACTACAAGAGTTATGACAACACTCTGCATTCAATTCATTGATAACTGTAACGAAGCCAAATTTCACACCGATTTCCACTTTTTAAACACTTACAATAACAACCGCTGTAAAATCAAACTATTCAGCTAGTCGGCTGACAGCAATCACACGCATTTTCTTCAGGAAATGCCTTTCTAGTTCTTATTATATTCTCACACTGCTCTGTGTGTGTTTGTGTTGTGTGTTTGTGTGTGTTTTGAGATGCCTTGCTCTTCTAACTTTCTCTTTGGTTCTCTGTCTATCTCTTCCCTCCCTCTCTCTCAATTCAATTCAGTACAGTTATTGTATTTCCATGACTTTTTATCAGGAACAATACTGTCATTTTTCGAAAACCCAGCAAACAACGGTTTATACATGAAAACCATATTGAGATGATTTAAAACTTGCATGAGTGGTACACAGTCAATATCTCACATATTTGTATTCAATTGTATCAATACTCTTCATCTAAGATTCATGCCAATAAAGCATGTTGTATTTCATTTAACTGGTAAACAGGAGGAAGGAAGAAAGTTTATCAAACCATATTGACATGATTAATTATTTAGTTTGAAAGCATGCACTATTCAATAGTACATAATCCCCAATATATATAATAATGTATAACAATTCCAAAATGAAGAAGTTATGCAAGCCCTTCATCTCTCTCTCTCTAGATCCGTGTCTTCCGTCCTCCTAACTATTCAGGGACCATTGCTTTGGCTCTGTTAGTGTCTCTGGTTGGAGGTCTACTATATCTGAGGAGGAACAACTTGGAATTCATCTACAACAAGACTGGATGGGCCATGGCTGCATTGGTATGACACACACAAACACTAAGAATTGGGGTTGTGGCATTTTTTTGGTACACGTTTACACTTGGGATTGCCTAATCATGACGTCAGTCATAGAGGCCAATGATACTGGTCGGAAACTCAGGTAGCTGCTAGTAAGTAAGCAAGCAGTTATAAAGGATTAACATTAGGAGGTAAATATAGGCTAGAATATATTTTACTGTTTCAAAATGTTTTAATAAAATTAACTAGTGTCATGAAATTCTAATAAAACAGCCCTCCCATCACGGAGTTGTTTTTGTTATTGTGACAGACCTTCAACCGTCCTGATTATGTCATGAGATGCCTCTTCTGACTAGCTTGGATAGGCTACTATTATTATAATAAGTCTATTAAATTATAACACAGACTACTACTAATCATAATAATACATGAATAAAGAAAAGTTACATTTTGATGGTTTTTATTTGTTATAAACAAAACGTTAACTGCCAACAGCATTTATCAATATCGACAAAAAACGGTCAATTCTTCAATCATTTCAATGTAGTACTTGACAGTAGCCTAACGTGAGGTAACGTTACTATTTAATGTCACTCTGTTGGCTATTTAAACTAGAAAACTTTAAGCTAGACTTTGGCCTGACTAGGCTATAGCATATTCCAACTCTCACCTCGGTGTACTTGAGATTGCTTTTTAAAAACAGTAGCATGTCCATCAAGCGGTTTCTGAGCTTGTTGAAGGCCGGCACCGGAGAAAACTTGCTCAGAGGGAACGGAGGTATCTGGTCACCTCGTCTTTTTCACCGGCCTCTCAACGGCCTCCATACATTTGTTGAACCCACTGTGTTATCGTCCACCGGTTTGGGACTGAGTAAGATTGCTCAACATACTCCATCAGATACCTAAAGCCTGGCGCATCCACTTCGCTTAACGGTCTTGTGTATTTCGCAATCATTTTTGCGGCTCTCTGTGGACTGCACTTGTAGAAGAAGCATTAGCAACCGCTGCATCTTGTTCTAAATCTCAGTTTGCGTGTTTTAATCGCAGATGATTGTTAATTGAGTCGGTACTCCCCTCTTTCACACTTAAAATGACACCATCATGTTCCATCATGTTGCCGTCATCATTGTTGTTTTGTAAAATACTTCCAGGCTTTAGCTTTTCCGCCGCGCTGCTCATTTTGCTGCTGCTATGTCCTCCACTGTGTGGCATGTTGTGTAGGAGCATATAATTAGAATGGACATCCCATTGTTTGCCGTGGTCATTTGACTAGTACACATAAAATGGCACCTATGGCATTTTAAGGGTTAGTGGCTATAGTAACAGCGGAAGTCTGGGTAGTAAGGCCGTAAAGTGTATCACACTGTGGCTGTAGCCTAAACTAAACAGGGAATGTTGATTTGAATGGGAATGTCTGTTCTATCCAATTCAAATTCTATGTGCAGGAGTCTGCTTTGCAGGTTCGCCTACACGATTGGTTCTCCCTGATGCCTCTCCCACCTGTAGTGATTGGTTCCTGTTGTTCCAGATCTGCTCATCCAATCAGCAGGCACCTTTTTAACATTTCGTTGAATCCATCCTAAACGGATAGTGTTAAATTTCCGTGTACACGGTGTGGCAGACGGAAGGAGTTTAGGAGGGGAAAGGTGAAGGAGGGGTAGTGCGGGCAGGTTCCTGAAGGGGCGCTAGAGCCCAGAGATGGCCCTCCGCCCCAATCAGTGGCAGATGCGAGGCAGCTGAGCCCCTTAGGGAGATCGGGCAGAGCCAATCCCGAGAGAGAGCGGCAGGGTTAAATAGAGGGAGATAAATAGAGAGAGAGGTGTGTGTGACCCATGGGAGGTAGTAAAGAAAGAGGGAGTTGCGACTGTAAGAGCGAGCGAAGAGCAGCGAGTAAGCACGTGACGGACCGGACTGAGGACCCTGCTGTGTGCCGAACCCCTGACCGTCGGAGGACCTTTCTTGTGCTTGACCATCGCCTGTCTGACTATCCTTCTCCTGCCTTGACCCCTGGACTGGACCACGACCACCCCACCCGTATACAGGACTAACACTAACCCATTCCCTCCCCGAAACAGGAAATAAAGATCAGTTTCGGGTAAATCACTGTCTGGACATTATCTGTGTTATTTCCGGCCCGGTGGACACTCAGTTTTCCCCCCGAGTGTGCCACAACGGTTAAACGTGTACACACCCCCATCCCTAACACACACACATATTAGATGTTAGGTGGGAACAATGTAGCCCACTGAGGAAAGTCAAACATACAGTATATGAACAAGTCTTAAAATAATATTTTCTTGAAACAAGTGAACAATTCTGCCAATGGGGCGAGACAAGTTGACTTGTTTCCAATGCAATTTCGAATGAAATTTTCGAGAAACAAAAATGGCAATATCTTGAAATAAGGCAGATCACTCCACTAGTACCATGAAATGGACATGTGTGTGTGAAACTGCATTGGAAACGAGTAGTTATGTTCACCTCATTGGTAAATGTTTCTACTTGTCTCTAGACAAAATATATTTTAAGACTGATTATGTGACTAAATGACTGGCTTGATCCTTTTTGCAGTGTATTCGTCACAAAATAAGCATATTAATAATACTTATATTCTGATGTTTGATGATTTTCTCTCTCTCTGTCTGTCTCTCTCTCAGTGTGTGGTGTTTGCTATGACGTCTGGCCAGATGTGGAATCATATCAGAGGTCCACCCTATGCCCACAAGAACCCCCAGAATGGACAAGTTGTATGACCCGCCTCACTCTCTTTTCTTCCATCTATCTTTTCATTTGTTTGGTCACAAATTTCTCCCTGCCTTTGCTCTTTCATTCCACATATCTATTCCTTTTTTTTTTATTTGTTCCTTTATTAAAACATTTTGTCTTCCTTTTTTCCTTCTCTTTTTTCCTCCCTCCATTTCTATTTGATTGCCCTTCCTTACCTCATTTCATAATTTTTCCACTTATTTTCTTCCTTCCTTATGTCCCTCCTTTTTCCCCTCCTTACTTATATCTTATTTCATTTCTTCCTTCCCGTTTCTTTCTTCCAGCTTCTTTCTTTCCTTCGTTTTTCTTCTACCTTTCTTCCTTCTCTCTTTCTCTCCTTCCTTTCTTTATTTATAAAATCAACCAGTAGGCTTGGGTCGGTGTAAGAATTGTAAAACCGGATTAATATGTGGCGAAACACCGGCTTACACCGGCTATATTAACTTCTCACCACAAGATTGCACACACACATATGATTTCGCTACCTACAATGAGTCATTCTTTGAAAAAGTTTACCATGTTAAATGTAACAGCAATACACAAACAAATTGCAAACAACATGGCCACTAAAACAAACTGATTATAATCAATAGGCATCAAAAACGTAGTCTAAAACCGAAGTAGACTCGGTCTTGGTTAATCAGTTCCTTATAAAACATCATTGGCATCAAAATGAATAAAAAAGGCTCCAGTCTAGTGCAAATGTGTAGGCTACGAAATATTTTCAAAAGAGCAAATTGTAAACATTTTTGTAAACGTAAAATAAAAACAAATAAATAGTAGAGCAAATTAAATAGGCATCCATTTGTCTAAGTACTCACACTTGGTGCAATCGGAATATGAAATTATACTTAAAGCCTACGTGCCACAAATCTAGGGTGCCTCAGGGTGTGAATAGCCTACAGATTATTGGCCAGAAACAAATAAAGCATGTCCACTTTATCTGGTGTGGCACCTTTGTCTCATTAAAGTGTCCACCGGGTCGTAAATAACTACAGTCTCTCTCACAGCTATCGATCTCTCTGTCTTTCTGTGGTGCTGTGTCTCCAACTCCTTCCATACGTCACACACCTAAGCATCTCTACTTCCGCCTTTTTAAAGGGGCCCGCTCTCCCCCCTGATTGGCCCTGCCTGATCTCCCCGATCTGCTTAGCTGGACCCCATCAATCAGTGATTGGGGCGGACGGCCGTCTCTGGTCTCTAGTGTCCACGTGGGGACCGGCACGTACCGCCCCTCCTTTACCTCTCCTCTCCTAACATCTCTCCGTCTGCCACACTGGCTTCAGAAGAAACTTTGGGTCGAAACACTTTTTTTTTTTTTTTAAGTCATCTGTCATTTTCTTGATACTAGTGGCATGATCTGCCTTATTTCATGATAATGTCACTGAATTGGAAACAAGTGTAATTATCTCACCCCATCAACAGATTTATGTTTCAGAAAAATAATATTTTAAGACTCAATATTGGATTAAATGCTAAGTAAATATGTATAGTTTTTTGCAGTGTGGACACTGATGCTGACTTAAATCAGTGATAGGAACATCTGTGGGAACCTGAGGTTGTTGGCCCCCAGTTAAACTCTGTACCATTACCCCCTGCTGTGTGTGATATTGGACAGTTGGGAGCAGTCATGGTGTCTTAATGTCAGCCTGGAGATACATCTGACTCATATTTGAGTAGATAGACTGAGTGTGTGTGTGTGTGCGCCTCTCTCTCTCGCTCTTCTGCCTCCCCCCTCAGTGTATGCCGCATACATCGGTTTCCTTTTATGTTTTATGAGAACGAATGATTGTGGGAAGATGGGAGGGAGATAAATACAGTATGTGAATACATTTCTAGAGTA
The DNA here is from genome assembly GCA_900312575.1 of Acanthochaenus luetkenii. Taxonomy (NCBI): domain Eukaryota; kingdom Metazoa; phylum Chordata; class Actinopteri; order Beryciformes; family Stephanoberycidae; genus Acanthochaenus; species Acanthochaenus luetkenii. Next base: position 4,180 of record OMOT01065772.1, on the reverse strand, counting down.
TTTGTTCTAGAGTATTATTGTATTATTAGTTTTTATTTCATCTGAAAAGGGCCATATCTGTATTTACAAATACACACACACACACACACACAAACCCCTACACAATGAGAGATGCATGGGCTCAGGCACACAAGTCAATAGAGGAGTTTGGGCATTGTAGGAAAAGTCAATCTAGTGATTCTCAACCATGGTCCTGGAGTACCACAGCCCTGCTGGTTTTCTATTTTACCTGGTAGTTAATTACATACACCTGGTGTAATAGGGGGCTGAAAGAGACCTGGGACACCAGGTGAACGTAATCAACTACTTGGTCAAATAGAAAACCAGCAGGGTTGTGGTACTTCAGGACTAGAATTGAGAACCACTGATCCAGGACATGCAGAGAAAGAAAAGCATTGGTATTCCTAGTAGCCACACACACACAGTACACAATACAGAGTCAAAAGGAAAACAAAAATGTAAAAACATTACAACCTCCCTCTTGCTTCTTCCCTTCCCTTCTTCTATCCCTTCCTCTCTCCCTCCCTCCCTCATTCTTTCTGTCTGGAGACAAGGCTCTCTATTTGTCAGGCTTTGTTGGCTCTCTGTCATTGTTCAGTCTCTTTGACAACAAATTGGTTACACCCTCCTCCTCTCTCTCTTCTCCCCTCCTCTTTATTTCCCTGTTCTTTCTTATCTCACCACTCCCCTCTCCTTACTGTGACTTTCTTCTTAACCATTTTTATGCTCCCCAAAAGGACAAGCATCTACATGTGCTGATGACACTGGCTAGGGACACACTATACGACTTTTAAAGTCCTTACCGATTTTGAAAATGCATGGCATCATAGACACAACGATGGATTTTACAAAATTTCTTTTTTGTCTCTCAGTCGTAAATATGTTTACACTAGGTGATTAGGCAAGGATTGGTATTGCACACTTAACGATATAACTGAGATTATCCTGCCTAATGTCCAATGTGACACCATTTAAAACAATGGACTCGCTACGCCCATCTCACTGTAAACTCTGTTCTCATTGATGTTCTCTAATCTCCACACACTACAGGACTTGTTCAGCACCTGTCCAGATGTCAGGTCATACATTTCAAACATGTTTGATATGATTGTGGTGGCTCATATCAGTCTGCAAGTCGATCAGGGTGGTTAAGATTGAACGTGTAAACTCCTCACACTACCAGATAATCTTTGCTTAACATCGGTCCTGACCAAGCCTCCAATCAGGATTTATCCTCCGATTGTCAGGATGGGCAAGTCTGATTGAAGTTAGCCCAATAAGCCTTTAGTATGTTCCCAGCCTAAAAGACCGTAGGATTTTCATTCGGTCCTTTCTTGAACTGTGCTGTCTGAAATGACTGTGGTAATAACCTTGATATGCCTGCTATGTTGCTGCTCTTGCTGTGGTTATTTTCTACTGCAGTTGCATTGGAAGATTGCTTTTTCCATTTAACATTTCTCTACAATTCAAATTGCTTGTGGAGGCATTAATGGTCTTTATAAGACAGAAATGCAGTCAGCTAGTCTAGAAGAATGCTCCTACCTCTCTCCCTTCCTCTCTTCCTTTCATTTGTAAGTCTCTTTCTATCTCCTTTGTAAGAAATTAGCAGAGGCAGGGGGACTATGTTTAAAATCCCTGACATAACCAAGTGTGTGAAGCAGCATTTGAGAGTAAAGAGAGAGACATAGGCATCGAATTGTATTTGAATGCAAAGGTGAAAAAGTCTGGAAAGATTTATTACTGAGCATACAACAAATTATGCCAGTTAGGGATTGGAAAATGCAAGTAGACATAGCAATTTACAGTCCTGCTGGAGATGGTCGGTTTGTGCTGTTTTATGGTTGTAAGATAAGTGTCTGACAACATTGTCTGATGACAAAAATTACGCAAAAAATACAAAAGTGTATGTCCAACGGTGTCTTCAACCTTTTTGAAATTTGTAAGGTTGCAGACGCCGTCATTGATTGTCTTACATTTTCATTGGCTGGCTGGACCAATATATGGTGCGATTCGATGTAGGTCATTAAAATGTTTTGCAGACATCTGAAAATATTGAAAGTGTTGCCGCTGTCTAGGAGGTATTCGCCTTGTTCCTCCACAGTTTTTCTTTTTTTTCGGCACACAGACCACAATATTTTTGTCCTCCGCAATAAAGTCTTTAAAATCAAACATATCACAGTATCCAGCAGCCATCTTCCCAAAAAAACTAAAAAACATCTAGAAGCGTCCAGCTGTTTACCGTGGATATGACCATTGACAGCTGACAGCTCGTGCCACAGACAACTCCCGATACTTCTTTTGAGCATAAATGCCTGTGTGTCATCCGAAACGTTTTGTAAGACACCTGTTAACACTTGTCTTATAACCATAAAACAGCCTTTAGTATTGTGGTCCAATTCTCAATAGTCTGTACTGCTCCATGGGAAAATGCAATAGCTCACGCGTATGAAAGGAATAAACTGATATTAGGGCTGTTCTTGGAATCTGAGTCAGAGTCGATTCCAAAATGTCTGCAATCGACTCCGATTCCAAGTATTTGGGAATCGATGGAGTTAAAATACCGCCACACTACTGATGTGTGTGGTGTAGAATTAGGCATTTTATCAACAGTCAACTCAACTCTACTCAAATTGTATTTATAGAGCATATTTAAAACAACCAATGGTTGACCAAAGTGCTGTACAGGTCAATTAAACAGTAGGTAGTAAAAACGGTACACGTAATACAATACAGTACACATAAAAATGCAATACACGGTGTCTAGCTCAAACTGAATTGAAAGCCAGGGAGAAAAGGTGAGTCTTTAATAAGGACTTAAAACCCTCTAGGGTCTGGGCAGATCTAATATGGGAGGGCAAGCTATTCCAGAGCCACAAAGGCTCTGTCACCTCTGTTTTTAGCCTAGTCCTGGGGACATCCAGCAGCAGCCGATCTGCCGACCACAGTGCTCTAGCAGGGGTGTGACAATGTAGAATTTCAGCTAAGTACAGAGGTGCCAGCCCATTCAGAGCTTTAAAGACAAACAACAAAAGTTTAAAATCAATCCTGAAGCGGACAAGGAGCCAGTGGAGAGAATCCAAAACTGGTGTAATGTGGTCATGCTTTCTTTTACCAGTAAGAAGACGAGCAGCTGCATTTTGTACTAGCTGAAGGCGTCAAACGACTGGTCGATACCAACAGGTGAATTACAATAATCCAGCCGCGTGGTAATAAAAGCATGAATTACCCTCAGGATAATCTATAAAATCATGCCCAAACATAATGATCACAGTTTTATTTTCATTGATAAAATTAGAGAAAATGTATGTCCATTCAGGTTTTGATGTCTTTAGGCAGTCCAGTAATGGCTGCATTGTATCCTTACTTTTTGACTTTAAAGGGAGATAGATCTGTACATCATCCAAAAAACTGTGAAAATAAATAATGTTTTGCGAAGATAGATCCCAAGGGCAGCAAGTACAATAAAAACAGGATAGGGCCCAAAATGGAGCCTTGGGGGACCCCAGAGGTAAGAGGTGCCACGGTTGAAGATAATTCCCATAAGTGAACTGAGAAACTCTGATCAGACAGGTAAGATTGAAACTATTTCATACATACTGTTCTAAGCGTGACAAAAGGATCCTATTAAACCTGTTAAGCCCGACGGACCCGCCAAAAATCCAAAACCTTTTTTTTCCCTTTTTTTTTTAAACATTAAAATGGGGATCTAACGCTTCAAAAACAATCCTCCCAAGTGTATTTGGTCCAAGCAAAAGCTGATAGGCAGTCATCCAAATGTTTGAGTTCCAAAATACAAGATCTTGAAATGGAGGATGCAGTAGCACTACAACGCAGCTTGGAGAACGATCTATTCACTCAATGCTGCCGTGTGAGGTATCATATGAAACTAGACACTCTGCCCTTTCAAATGATAGCAAGCAATCAATAGTCAAAGCTAAACAACTCCTGTCAGCCCCACAGCAAACACACAGCCAAACTTCGCATCCAAGTGTCCGTGTGGAAGATTTTGTTTTTATGTCTCGTTATTTCATACATTTTCAATACAATTGTCATCAAATGCAACACATATTGCTTACTTATAGTTTCAGTTTCATTTTGAGTCCATCCACATGCTTCTCCATGCTATCAGGTTTGTTTTATAGAGAGTTCTGCATAACCTGTCCCTACATCTCCTCAACAA
>OMOT01065747.1:0-12570 GCA_900312575.1 Acanthochaenus luetkenii | reverse complement strand
TTCCCAGAGACAATATTATATAAACAGGGCAGAGGAATAAAAGAGATAGGGAAGAAAGTTTGAGAATAGAGATAATTGTATCACCATAGAACATAACAGGCCAGCTAGAAGGCCACAAGCAGGCACACCATGTAACATGCAGCAACCAGTTATGAGTGACGCACATGTGGGAATGGAAGAGATGATGGAAAGAGCACTGCAGAGTATGAGGGACAGAACAGTTCAAGGAGACAGGAAGAAAATAAGCTTGGTAGGATGCAGGGTTGTTATGAACCTCCTGGCCATGCGGATAGATTAGCAGTGTGGAAATATGCCAAGGCAGAAAAAGAGTTGAAAGAAAAAGAGCTAGGAAAAGAAAACACAGGAATTACTGGGATACTGGAAAGAGGCAGATCCAGCGACAGAGAATGAAATCCAAAGAACAGTAAAGGAAGTGTTAGGAGAAGAAAAAGAAAAGAGAAAGGGAGACAAGAGGGAATACGTAGGCATATACCCCTCGCTCGACTCTGAGAGGACTGACTGTTTTGTGCCGCCCACACCACGACTCCCAAATGCCCCAAGCAGCTCAGAAGAAACCGGTACTTAGACACACAAAATCTGCATGGAACACACCAATACTTCCAGTTCCAAAGCAGGAGGGCTGAAGTGGAGATTAGTCCGCATTAATGTAGTAGCAGCAGTCAATACGCCAGTACCAAACACACATGTTACGCTTATATCACATCAAGCATGACCCGGTTCACTGTGATAGATCTAGCAAATGCATTTTTCTGCCTACCATTACACCCAGACAGTCAGGACATGTTTGCATTTACATTTGAGGGGCAGAGATACACATACACCAGAATGACATAAGGTTTCAAAAACACCCCAAGTATTTTTAACAAACTTCTTAGAGAAGTTTAGTGTGTATTGTTGTAACAATGTTTTTACGCTACCCTCTTGGCCAGGTCACTCTTGGAAAATAGATTTTATTCTTTTTTTACCTGGTTAAATAAAGGAGATTGATTGATTGATGCAACTAACACGGTGCTTTGGAACTTTACGCATGACGCACAAAGTTTCACAGCGCACTTCAACTTCTGTGTTTCTTTGGGTGTTTTACCACATTTGCAATGTCGAAAAAACAGCAGAAAACGAAGTTCACCGTTTTAGAATGCGGCACGGTGGTGCAGTGGTTAGCACTGTCGCAAGAAGCTCCTGGGTTCAAATCTCACCTGGCCCTTTTTGTGTGGAGTTTGCATGTTCTCCCCGTGTTCGCGTGGGTTTCCTCCGGGTGCTCCGTTTTCCATCCACAGTCCAAAGACATGCAGGCCAGGTGAATTGGAGACTCTAAATTGCCCATAGGTGTGAATGTGAGTATGACTGTTTGTCTGCTATGCGACGGCAGTAGCTCAGGAGGTAGAATTCCCGGCCAGCAACCGCAAGGTTGAATGTTCGAGTCCAGCTCCTGTTGAGCAGGTTGGCACCTTGCATGGTTGCCTAGCAAACGGTATGATGATGTGTGGGTCGCTTTGGATAAAAGCATCTGCTAAATGCCGTAATGTAATGTAGAAGCTCTAGAAAAGATTCAGAGGAGATGTGAACAACTTAGAACAACTTTGCCGTTTGTGTTTGTTAGTTTCACCGATACTGGTGATGGTAAAGAGACAACAATGTACATTGTGTACATTGACCGGCCCCCTTCCTCCCGGTCAGTAAAGGGACAACCTAATGCTAGCTGACGCAGTCGCGTTTGAAATTCTGAGTATGTTTTATTGGTATTTCATTATCAAACGTGATATTTGACTTATAATTTCATGCTAGTCGATATATTACTTTCATGATGTAGCCTGAAAACTTGGCTTACATGGCATAGTCTACACGCAACCCCCTCTCTGCCGTTTTAGTAAAGGGACCAGTCAGCTGTCTGTAGGCTACTTTGTCTGCTATGTCTGTGTTTCAGGGCATTCGATGATAGCTAAATCATCAGTTTCATACTTGTTAGTTTTACCAACTCGACAAAACCTCTCAGTTGCCCCACACCCATAGTGCAATGAGTGCAATGTATTGTAAATGGCTCCAGCTGAGGCATCGTCAACCCCCTCAATGTTTGTGTATTGTGCTGTCTATTGTCCAAACAAAATGTTGGGGTGTCAAATTGTACATGATATATACTTTACAGCTTTGTAATTATATTCATAAGCTCTTATGCAGTCAGAATTTGTTGTGATGTGATTATTCTATATCTATATTTGTTATTATTACTAAGATTGCACTAATGGCACAATTGTATTGCACATATCTTGTTTTCTTGTTACTTTCTGACATGTTTATAGCATATTTTGGGATTCTGTGGTTTTGTTCTATTTTATATATCTAAATGTTACTTTTTCATATTTGATATTTGTAATAAAACTACTCCTTTTGAGACAAAATCATACAATTTAGTTGGTTTTTACTCATTGTATACTATGCACAATGGTGGAATATGATTTTGCTCAGGATAAATGTCATGGCCTGAGCCTGCATTGTGTGGCCAAAATGGAGAGTCCACCTGGTCCTATCATAACTAAAACCTTTGTAGAACCTATATGCTTTGTTGTATTTCTATGTACTTTGGTACAGTTGTAGTCAAGGAGTTGCTGAATAGATTCAGTGGCATCTTTGTACATGGGATCATTGCTATAATGGTGTTATCAACTCTTTAATTTAGAAAACATTTTAGGCGAGGAAATAAATCAAAATTTCTCCTTTGGTTTATCTGAGTATTCTGGCATACTAACAGTCAGAAGGTTACTGACACTGGGAATATATTCTATAAGTTCTTAAGGTCTATTCATAGATGTCAAGGTCATTCATATAGACCTGATAGATGTTATTCTTGTTTTATTTTGGGTATGTTTGTTCAGGTGAGCCTACCCTCCCAGCACCGTAGGTAGGAAGAGGTTAAGGGAGTTCAGGCTGTCAGTGGGGAAACGTGTTCCCAATCCGCAGTCCCAAGCCCCCGCTTAGTGGAGTTCAAACTGAACTTGGTACGACATGCCAAAAGTGGCCCAGTGGCCTGTGGCCTGATCTGGATAGAGGAGGGGATAGCCCCTGAGCCAATGGTACATTGGTGGTCAAAAGCTCCAAAACAAGGTGCTCAGAAATCCCAGAGCACCAAGACCGTAGGGCCCAGAAAGAAAGTCTCCTGGCTCATGAAAGGGTTGAAAACTTTAAATTGACAGAGATTGATCCAAGTTTTGCACCAGTTTTTCAGGTGCGAGAGAGGGGATAGCCAGGGCCCTAACCTCAAGCTAGGATGAGTGGACCAGAGGAGCCACCACCAGAGGACTTAACAAAAGTAGACATTGAACCTGAAGGCACACTAAAACCTAAACATTGGAAAAAGGCCCTAACTAGATGGGTATTCGCTATCTCAATAATTCTGGCCTTAATAATTTGGACCAAAGCATTTACCCTTCCCCCAACTACAGTTATGTGGGTAGTTGGAAATAAGACATATGACAGTAAAAATTCCACAATGGAAAACATTGTGTTACACATCCTAGAAATACCCTGTTCCCTAAAGAGTGGGAGCACAGGTCTGAATATTACACCCAGTGGTGTATGGAGGCAGCCCATACATGCATGCCAATAAATTCCCCCGAATTAAACATTACCCAATGCTCAGATTACACCATTAATTGTACCGTAGTTAAACCCATTCAGCTAAACTGTTGAATACTATCACCCTTTTCTGAATTATCCCTTACTCATGACCAAAAAAGGGATTGGGTCTCAAGTTCATTTATTTATATAGCCCTTTATCACAAGCATGTCTGTCTGAAAGGACTTTACAGAAAATGAGCCAAACTAGATCTACCTGAACAACAATCAATGGAATTACAGAATAGTATGAGGCAAACTGGTAAACAGAACAAAGCACAAGACACACAATATAAATGTTAGCAGACCATAGCAAGCCATTGTGGCAGACGGAGGGACTTTAGGAGGGGAAAGGTGAAGGAGGGGCGGTGTTTCCTGAAGTATCGCTAGAGCCCATATATGGACGTCTGCCCCAATTAGCGCCAAATGAGAGGCAGCTGAGGCAATTAGAGAGAGCAGGCAGGGCCAATCAGAGCCCGGGACGGCATGCTTTAAATAGAGGGAGAGAGCAGAGGAAGATGTGCAACCCATGGGAAAAGTGAGAAGAGGAAAGAGAGAGAGAGAGTGAGACGAGACTGCCGAGACTGCCGAAAGCATGGATGACCGAGTGTATGAGAGCCCTGTTTGGCTGAGAACCTTTCTCCTGCCTTGACCCCCGGATTGTACGAGAGCCTATCCTGTGTACCGACCCCTGAACAGGTCAATGACGACCCCTTAAGTGACATTGCCCATAACGAGACAGTGAATAAAGTACTGTGCTCGGTTATTCTGTGTGTGGACAGCCTCTCTGTCATCTCCAGTCACATGGACACTCATTCCACCCCCGAGTGTGACACACTACCTATTCTACAAGGTCTAAACTACCTGGCACCACCAGCCTTAGACCCTCGATGCATGCAAGGAAAAACTTCCACGAAAACCTTATTAGGTAAAACATTTAAGAAACCTTGGGTGGGCCAGGTCAAAGAGGGATCCCTCACCAGGACAGCTGTCTCCAACAACCTAATTACAACCAGAGTGCTAATGCAACACATAGACCCCAAAATAACTGAAATAACTTTAGTATATTTTTGGTGAAACAACTCAGCGCAATTGACACATAGTTGTCTCAGATATTCGGCCAGGCCGACCATGTATCGCTTTATGAGCGAACCCGAAGTCGGGTTAGGGTTGGCTGCTTATTTACAATAGTCTCCAACCATACCCATGTGACGGTTCTCGTCACTACGGGTCAGCATATAATTAACCCTGGCCCGATCATCAACGAAACCCATTACCAAACTACCGTCCCCTACCCAGGGGTTTTATGGGAACACTCCCAAAAGTTGTGGCACATGGTGGCCAATACAACCCCAGAGCCAAAAACCCATTAGACATACACAATAACTTCTGGTTCCAGTTGAGCTGGTAGGTTTGCCACGCCATGAGGCAAGCAAACAAAATGTTAAAAACATAAGCTAACAGTAGTAACACAGTATAACCTCGCTACTAAATGTCTTTATAGATTACGTTGGCGTGGTAAAAAGGAATAGCATGGCCAGCAATTTTTGAGGCAAACAATTTGACACGGTTCATGTGGAAGAGAGCCTGATGGCTATTACTCAAGAATTGAAAAAGATGAATGACCGTAATGATGGCATGCAACTAAATCTGGAGAAGATGTTTGATAATAAGCTAGGATAACTGCACTCGTCTTTAGAGAAGAGTTTCAACAGCAAGGTGGATAACTTGTGTGATTCCCTGACAAAAATTGCTAATGAGAACAAAAAAGCCCTCAAGCAAGAAATACAGAGAAAAGCCAAACAGATCCAGGACAATATAGACATTGAGAGTGGAATACTAACAACTCGACTTGAACAGATGGAAGCCAACATAAATGCTACTAAGTTGAATCGACACAATATCTCTATTACGGTGTCAGGTCTACCTTTTGAAGAGGGTGAGAATGTAAAGGAACGGGTAGGAAGCCTGACGGAGGGTCTGAGATGTGATCCCTTGCCCAACATGGTTGAGGCCCAGGGGATGTGGACCGGGTCTCATCAAGGCAGAGTTGGGCTCCACCGAGGAGAAAGTGGCGGTGCTGAGAAGAAAGCAAACGCTGCGTGAAAATTAGCTATTTAGTAAGGTATATATTAATTTAGCAAAATACCACTCTGAAAGACTTCAACTTTCGTACCCTGCTCCAAGAGATCCCCTCTGGAAAATATTTGTAAATCACCGGCAATGGAGGGGTTGTTAGGTGAGACGCAGAGCGCAATCGGGAGGATACGAGTAGAAAACTTGATCATGGACGAGAAGAAACTAGATGAACGGCTACATCGGCCCAGTTGAAGCACAGGACTGTTTCACTAGCGCACTGGAATGTGAACAGGTGGAAAATAAGAAACTGTGAGCTGCGATCAGTGATTATACATTCTCTGAAGTCGGACATCATTTCAATCAATGAGACTCACTTGGTTGGAGAGGACTCAGTTAAGTTAGAAGGCTATATATGGTTTGGTAATAATAGAATAAAGCATGTAAAAGCCTCAAAAGGATCAGGAGGAGTAGGATTTTGTGTATGTTATGGTTTGATGAATTAATACAAAGTGAATATAATAGATAGTCGTATTGGGATTTTAGGTCTACAGTCTTCACATTTAAAATCTGGTTACACTTTTGCGGTGTTTACATGTTACATACCACCTGAAATGCCAGTATGGGGGAGAGATGCATCAGTCATTTATAGTCACCTCTTGAGTCAGATATATTTATGTTCAGACGCTGATGCTATTTACATTTGTGGGGACTTTAACAGTAGCGTGGGTGCTTTGGATGAATACTTAAAAGAAATTGATGAGGTGCCAATAAGAGTCCCATTAGATGAAAGTATTAATAAACATTTTATTTCTGAGAGACTCTAAAATGTGCATTGTTAATAGAAGAATCTGCCCCCTTAATGATAATTTGACCTCGGTATCAACCAAAGGGAGCAGTGGTTGATTATATATTGGTACCACATGATTGTCTGCAGTCATGTATTTCATTTTAAGTGATCACCCAAAGTAAATTGGTAGAGACTGCAAACTGTATAGACTTAATTGGGGAGCGCTGTAGACTCCCTGATCACTCTGTGTTGTTTTTAAAATTCCACACGGGATACATGATCAGTCAGTCTGAGACAGCTCCTCAAGTGGATCAGCCTTACTCCAAAGGGAAGGTGTGTAGAAAATTACCCCAAAACCTTTTATGTTCAGAACTGAGACAATCTGTTCTACTGATGTTGATGGACAGGTTACAAAGATCAGGAGGAATTATATATATGGTATGAAGATTTTTGTAAATTAATTCATGAAGAAGTAGGAAAAGATAAGTAAAGTATCCATAATACTAAGACAAAAAAGAAACCCAAATATTCAAGGAAACCATATTGGAATAAAGAGCTACAGTACATATGGCAGTCCATGCACTATGCAGAATATTCATTTCTGAAACATAAAGGTACTCTGTCTGATAAAAAGTACCTCTTGACTGTCAGTATGTATTTGACAAAACATATAGAAAGTATAAAATAAGTTACCAAAGAGGACAGGTATGGCCTTTTGAAAAGATTCTAACTTCTAACCCATAACTTTTCTGGAATGAAATTAACAAGTTGGGTCCAAAAAGTATCAAAAGATTTCATATGGAGGTATTGGGGCATGATGGTAACCAGGTAAATGAGCTATCACAAGTTATAAAAAAATGGGTTTTCTGAAAAAATTCTGTAATGATACATCATGTTTTTATGATATATTTTATCAGGAAATATGTATGACGAAAACTATGCAGGAGACTGAGATGGTAGCTGAGCTTTACACCAGTAATGAAGATCTTAACACTGAGCTGACCATAGGAGAGGTCCAGTTGGCCATTAGTAAGGCAAAAGTAGAAAAAGCTGTAGGTGTAGAAAATCTACCAAATGAAGTTCTACAATCTCCAATCCTTTCTCACGTTCTGCATGGCTTATTTAAAAAGTGTTTGGAAACTGGTAAAATACCTTCGGTTTGGCACAAGTCCATTATAAATCCTATTCCTAAAGCCCAGAGTGATGATCCTAGGGTGCCTCTTAATTATAGAGGGATCAGCCTGTTAAGCACTGTTTTCAAGCTATATTCTTCTGTACTTAATGTTATGCTTATGTCATATTAAGAGAAAAGGCACCTTCTGGTGGATGAACAAATGGGTTCCGTAAAGAGAGAGCTTGCATTGATCATATCTATATGCTTGATTTTAGAAAAGCCTTTGACTTTGTGAATACAGACCTCTTATCATACAGAGAAAACTGAGTGAACAGCATGTGTCAGAGTAAATGAATTTCTCACTGGATGGTTCCCAATACCTTTGGGAGTGAAACAAGGAGACTCTTTATCTCCCACATTATTTGCAGTTTATATAAATTATTTGTTGTGTATAATTAAGTCACTAAATTATGGAAGAAATGGTAAGCATTCTTTAAACACAGATTATATTGTTATGATGGCTGAAAATGAACAAGATATGCAAAAGATCCTGCACAAATGACTGGTGTAAGAAATGGAGGCTGTCCATGAATGAAAAGAAAACAGAAATGATACATTCGAGAAGTTTGCTAACTTGCATCAGTAAATATCAGTTATATTTTGGTGATAAAAAGTCATAAAGAAATCTTGTAAAATCATACAAATACTTTGATTTCTACGTTGATGAGCATGTGAATTTACAGGTACAGCAGTCCTGTCTGAAACAGCAGGTAGAGCACTAGAGTGTCATTGGTAAAATTAAGTCAATTAAAGACATTGGTTTTCTTACTTATACTAAACTTTTTCAAGCCTGTGTTTGTCCAGTTCTCGATTATGGGTCTGGCTTCTGGGGTCATAGGAGTTATCCTAGGTAGGGATGTCCATGGCTGTTCATGTTCAAGAGAGGGTATCGAGAGGGTGAGAAAATGGAAGTGAACAATGAACAATGCATGGCCGGAATACGGGCATATGGCTGACATGGATACAAAAAGATACAATGTGGACTAATGAGTTACGATGATATGGTGATGTTTTTCTGAGGGGTAAAGGATGTATGACCACAGATGCTGAGAGAGGGGGGACATGATAACGTCCACACAGCTGCTTATAAATGGGTGTAATGTTGAAAAGCAAGAGGGTCGTTGCGTGTTCACTTTCTCAGAATTAAAGTGTACTAGAGACGGTTAGTACTTCTGTAGTTGGGGGATGCGAAGGTAGAATAGTGGAAACAAGTTGGGTGTGATGCAGGTTGCATCCTGCTTTTGCAGAAACGCATGGTGTGACAGCTTGCATAAATCTAAGTTAATCCCTTTTATGATTAACACAAAAAGGATTTAGCATTTAACCCTTATGTTGTGTTAGGGTCTCCCGTGACCCGTTTCAAGTTTAAATTATATAATAACTACCCTCTAGTTTTTTTCATTGGAACGAGGCTTCATGATATCCTTCACAATAGCTATATAAACACTACACAACTGAGTTTTACAATTTTAGCAAATTCTGAAGGTCTCTCTAAAAAAAGTGTATAATTTGGTGTTCGGGTCTGGGAAGACCCAGCAGTGCATTTAAATGTTGTGGGTCAAATTTGGGTCAGTCAAGATTAATATTTTATCTTTAGACACCCCACCCCCACCTCATTCCTCCAAGGGAACAATTACTTTTTGCAACATGCACCTGTTCTCCCAATCCCTCTGGCACCCCACGGGAACTCAACCTTTCTCACTGAATATGGACACTGGTATTCAACTTGAACTTAAAATAAAATGAAAATAGGATTGTATGGTTATAAATGCATAATAAGTTAGTTAAGATGTAGTAAAAACAATATTGGATGATAGACATAAATTGTGAGTTTTTTTGACTGAGTTAAATCACGGGTCAAAATTGACCGGCGAACACCATGAACAGTAACAGCTTTCGAACACAACACAAGGGTTAAGTTACTATTATTTTTGTGTTACTTTTCTTTGTTTATTATAAGTCACTTGTGAGTTTTGAGTGCATTTACGTTTATGTGTTATGTGTTAAGGTTAAAGGAATGCTTTACCCTAAATCAAACCAGTTATATGTGGAGTAAAATAGCATTTTGCATACCATTTAAAAAAATGAAACAATTTAATCCATGTTTTTCTAGATTTTGAGGTTTTGATCCAGCTCTGCCAAATCATGTCAATAGCTCCAGTAACTCCAGTAACATATGGCACTGGTGCGCTCTACCGGCATGTATCCCTGATTCGAGCCACACGCTGCATATATTACCCAGGGTGCAAAGACAGTCAGACAATGGATAATAGCAATTAAAAACACAAAATACGACGTGAATGTAGTTTATATTAGCAAGTATAAGTGGGTCCAAGTGTGCGGAAAGATAAGCATAAGATTTAGAACAATCATGAGAAGCGTGTGCTGCACCGCTTACTTCACCGCTTACTTCACCGCTTACTTCACCGCTTACTTCACCGCTTACTTCACCACCTGGTGTGATTTTGTATATAAAATGGATGAAAAAAAGTTTTGCCATCAATCTAAACACAATACCCCATAATGTCAGTGAAAACATGTTTTTGACAATGTTGTTCATGTATATTATTGTCATTATTAGTTAGTTGTAAGCCTATAACACAATAAAGTGTGGAAAAAGTGAAGGGGTATGAATACTTACACTGTCATGTTATAACATTAAGGTAAAAAGTACCACAGGAAGAACCATTACACCCCCCATGGACATCGTACCCCATACCATCATCATCTGGGGGCGGCAGTAGCTCAGGAGGTAGAGTTCCCGCCCCACAACGGCAAGGTCGGCGGTTCGAGTCCAGCTCCTCTCGGGGGTAAATCTGTCGTAGTGTCCTTGAGCAAGACACCTAACCCCCAAATTGCTCCCCGGGCGCCGTACTGTACATGGCAGCCCTCTGCTCCGGCCCCCCAAGCATGTGTGTGTTTGTGCAATTACTTGTGTGTATCCGGGGGGGATCCGTGATGGGTAAAATGCAGAGAATAATTTCACTAGGTGTGCGGTGCTCTGTGCATGTGTGTGACAATAAAGGATACATTATTATTATTAATTATCTCCACACAAGGTAGTGTAGAAATGTGAGGGTTGTAGTTGGTTGTTTTATACCCGACTAGACAATCCTATATCCAACTGTTTTGTTATGGTAATAAGTAACACTGTCATGTCCATCAAAAAAGCAAGGTAAACTGCATTTGGAGTGTTGCGAAATCATGAGGCTGGACACAGACTGTACAACTAGAATAACTATTCTATGTACACGTGGATGAACCTGCAAATTTTGCCTGCAACTTTTACATGGCGCTACCCAACTACCTTTTTCTGCCTCTTGTTGCCACAGGAAGGACCATTACACCCCCCATGGACATACCATCATCATCTTGACACACGGTAGTGCACAAAATCAGGGGTTGTAATTGGCTGTTTCCACAAAATACTGTCAATGAAAAGTGGAGCACAAGAAAGCTACCGTTCAGAAGATAATTAAACACACACACAAACTATTTTTGTTTTCTGTTTTTAGCACAGAAAGACTAGAGTAATATTTCATATAATCAGTTTGTTTCAATCCAATAAGCCAATATGTGCTATGTTTATTCACTTTAAGGAGGACACCGCTATGACCAGGCTTTCAGCAAAATGTCAGGTGAGTGGGTGGTCAAAAAAGTATATGAAGCCAAGACTGCAGACTTCAGAGAGACACTGGTGGAGAAGTTATTCGCCAGGCGACAAGACCCCTATGTGATCTACAAGGACCCAAGCAGCTACCTCACCACCCCTGCAATACCTCAAAACATAGCAAAGAAGCCCAAACCAAACAAGCAAGAAGCTGTGCAGATGCACATGAGTCGCTTCAGTAAGTGAAGGAATGTGGTGCGGTGGTCAGAGGAATCAATTTGGGAGGAAACGGGAAAATCTGAAATATATCTTTCTTTCTTTTTTATTGAAAAAAATACGTATTCATACAAATTTGCTTTATTAGTATTGTACAAGCTTCATGTCTATTATTCATTCTGTACATAGAGCACCTTTTACATACCTAACAGTGGAAGAAAACAGTGGTATGCACATTATTTTCCATCATTACAATGGTGAAAACTAAGGGTCAATATGCTGTGTGAAATGTCTGTCCGTTTATTGTTAATTGTCAAATCATTGTTAATTGTACAAATGTACAGAAGATTAGATTAGATTAGATTGCACTTTATTGATCCCCTAGGGGAAATTCAGGTGTTACAGCAGCAATTAGCAGAACAATGCCAGAAATGGGGAAGGCAGTAAGGAGAAGAAAAAAAACCCCACAGGTAATAACAGGTAATAACTGGTAATAACCCCGGGGGGGTCGGGGTCACTGGTCACTTGTTGACTGTGTTGAACATTCTGATGTCTGTATGCACAAAGTTAATGCCTAAAAGGTGTTCTCCAGAATGGCATTGATCTTCCCCCTCATCCTCCTCTCTGCCACTATTGTTGGGGTCATTCTGATGGTATGTTTGACGCGCGGCGTTCGTTGGATGTAAAAGAGTGAAAGGATGGATGCAGGATTTCAGAGTTTAGATTGTTACCACCAACGGTAGTAAAAGGTTTAATGAGAAACAGAGTGAATAAGAAACGTGCACGGGTCTCTTCTCTCGCAAGAATGCAGGAAGTAGCACACCCTGTATTAACAGGACAGGGTTTATATAAACAGTAGATGATTGCTATTGGCTAACTATAGATGGAGGCAACACGTGGTTTAGACTTGTGTGCTCTCTCGTTGGTGAACTGGCAGTGGTCCCACCCCCTGGCACTTGTTGGACGTGTTCTGGAAGGATCTGGATGTTCTGCTTATCTCTTCACAGATAAAAATAACACTGACTGGGACATAGATATGATGTTCTCTTACACAGAAGAAAACTTACTGGGTCA
>OMOT01065745.1:5623-17794 GCA_900312575.1 Acanthochaenus luetkenii | reverse complement strand
GTGCTTGTTAGATATTTAAATATTATACATGACTGATTTCTCTCTCCTTAGCATATACCAATCATATCTCAAAGCTAAAGACGTCTCTTTGTTAGAGACGAACTGATTGTCAGACCTATGTCTGTTCTCAAATGTACATATGTCCCAGTAAGACAAGACAGAATGTAAACTGCTATCTCAAAGAACATTTCTGACGTAAGCCCAAATGCGCACGATTCTTAAAGTCGTCAGCACATTCGTGGAATGGTCTGAACCGATAAGGAACACACAAGCCAAGCCAAGGACATTCATCTGCTGTTGTATATAAAAACTCTGTGATGTCGATGCAGAGTGTCTTTCTCTCTCTATTCCTCACTGCGTTGAGGGAGAGGACCCGTACGTACGAAATTCTTAATTCATGTCGATTTCTCATTAAAACCATTACTGCGATTGGCAGTAATAATCTAAACGGCTCTGAGATCTTGCATCCATCCTTTCATTCTTTTACATTTAACGAACATTCAACACAACCCGCAAAGCAGAAGCGTCTGTTGTACATTTTAAAACCACACCGCACAAGCACCTATACATACATACACCCACACACACACACACACACACCCACACACACACATACATACAGAAAGGAAAAGCAATGACCCTGAGTAAACTCTTCAAATAGCTTGTCTTGCATAATTTTGTTGCAGCACTTTCAAGAGCCCAGCCTGCTGCAATCCAGTTACAGTCTAACCACATTTACCCAGTCAATGCAAAGAATAAAATGGTTATATCTGACAAATAAGCGACTTTTATGACTGCATAGAAAGTTTTGCCAACAAGAATGCACACGCAAATGCATCCACACACACAGAAACACACACAAATATCCTCACACACATTACCAGAAATCATCAATAGAGTGGACATATTGAGATCCCATACCGTCACTCCCATAGATATCTGATCTCAACCATGGCCATCACAATCACAGTACCTTTTGTAAAGCAAGTGATTCCAGTATTAGTAGTTTCAAATAAGATCAAGTTCTAATGAACCATTTCTTGCTAAATCTTTCAACGTATTTTCATTTGGCCAAGCTGGTACCTTCCTAAATCCGGACTTCTTGCTGTTGTGGTGTATTATAACCCTAGAGAGCTCACTGTGCCATGCAAATGTACCACCGTAGGCTCCAAACCGCTCCAGTGGAGTTTACCACGGTTCAATAGCTGTTCAATAACAGTAGAGGACCGTGGTTGTACTAGCAGCTGGAGTGAACGTGTGTAACTGTGTGTGAAGCTGGGCACTGCTGAAAAACTTCATGCGTACTCAGCAAACTTTCCCTGGATAAATACAAGTTATAAAATACATTTGAAAAAGTGCCAACTACTCAAACTAGTTTAGGTATCAAAGGGGTGATGTTGACACAAATCCACTAAGCCAAGCTAAACTGCAAACTCATTAACTCTGGATCCAAGTAAACTTCTGTCAGGAGGTGTGCATGAGCTGCTGCTTCACGATTGGATGAAATCTGAACTGTTGGCCTGTTTGGATTGGCTGATGGACAAACTGAAGGCAAAGGGCCACAACATTAATGCCTTCAGCTAGGCCAGATAATGTACAACTTATGGGATAAAAGGCCTATATAATGCTATCAACACTAGTCACGGTTTAATGTTCACATGTGTGCAAGATGATTTGCACGAGAATGTTCCTGCACTGCAGCAACTACCAAGTATTATTAAAATGCATGCACATCTGCACGTCATTCCTACAACTTTATATTAATTTATCAGGTGCCGTTGTTATTCATTTGTAATTGATGGGTCATTGCAGAAAACTTGACTGTCTGGAGGCCAACTGAAAGAAACCTTTGCAGGACACTTACATAATGTCCTCTAAAGACCAAGGAAAGACAGAAGGGAGAAATCAAGGCACAATCCCTGAGCCTTGCGTGATAAACAGCAGCAGCTGGGGAAGAGATTTCCCCCTAGAACTGGTATGACCCCGTTCAAGGCAAATTATCAATTTTCCAATTTATTGACCAATGAGTAAAGAATGTGTCTGCATTTTGTTGGCATTCTTAAAACCTTTGTCTTCATTAGGCGACACAACAGTTTCAGTTATGATGACTAAATCAATAGAAATTGGGAGTAAGAAAATAGTTGCTAACAAGGTACAGTCTCATTTTAGCACAGTACCTTTCACAGAGATCGATCTTTTAATATATCCCTTTTCCGGTGGATGCGTGAAGCTTTAACCCCGTTGGTCTCGCGTGGCCGGCCTTTGGTTCTTTGCGCAACGAGACCTGAGGCCACTTAACATGTTTACGCCATTTCCACCACACGTGGCTCCGCCACGTTTGTTTACAAGCGCGTTAACAAACGAGTATAAAGTCCCCAAAGCCACAGAGAATATAGACTGGGAATCTTGCCTGAATAAATATGGAGAAATCTTGGGGAGCGTTTAAAGTGGCAGTAACGGTCATATACGGTAAACATTTACCATGCAATGTTACTATGAGAGTTACGGTAATACATGTGTAGAGTAGACCGGGATACGGACTGAGAGAGAGTTAACTTGTTGTGCCAAGTTACTAAGTGTTTAAATAAAAGCCATTGTTCGGATAAAAGCCTCCATCATCATTTTACAGTAACCATCTGCTGATGATGCGGCTAACTTAGGAAAGGACTTTCCACCAGGGATGGGCGGATCGAAACTGGATTGATACTTTAGAAGTGAGAAAGCAGTCATGAAGTGGTTTTAGTTTCATGGACTTTACAGTTTACAATGTCCAAATGATCTACAACACTGTTTTTCAACATGTTCCAAAACAATCAAACTGATTTCTTGAACTATTTTCAAAGGCAATTCAGAGCCTTTTTCAATTTCTGATTGTTGGTTTACTTTTACTTATTAATTAATATATGGTTGTTTGTCTTCTTTTGGTAAAGAGAAAAAAGAAAAGTCAACATGAATATCTTAATAAAGCACCAGGTTAGATGGTTCCTTGTTCAATTTACAGCATTAGTTCTCTGAGAATCTCTTTCACATCCAAGCAAAATTGGTATTGTAACTGAAATATCCCTAACCGAATAGATATTGAATTAAATGTAATCAAATCAGACATTTAATCGAATTGGGAAATCCGTGGCAATATAGTTTAATGGTTTATATATCTCAACAATGTGAACTTTACACATAACATGAAACCCTCTGAAACAGCCAATTCTGAGCGGCGGTGTACTGGATAGTACACTGGCGGGAAATAGTAGTGTCACACGGGAAGTGATGTGTTTTACGTAACATCACATAGAGCTTTACGCATCAAGGTTTGACGAGCCTCTTGTAGTGTGTGTTCAGCCGTTGAAACACAAAATCTGCCTTGAGAGCAGATGTACAAGCAGAATATGAATGTTCAAATACAAACCTGTTGCATTGACAATGCGATTTGCACGGATAGTTCCGTGAGGAGTCTGCACATCCCACTTGCCGTCGGAGGTTGGTGTGAGGCCAGAAACTGGGGCCGGGTTGTAGATCTGGGCACCATACATGCGTGCCCCAGCAGCCAGAGCCATAGTGAGAGAGTAAGGGTCGATGTGGCCATCTCCTGGGTTGTACAGGCCTGCCAACACCTGAAAATGTACATAAACTCGAATATAACACGTATACAAAAACATCATAGTCGTCACCATTGATGGTGTCCATTACAAAAGTTGATAGATAACAATTCATAGAAAACAAGTTGAACAAAACGTTTCTTAAACATATAAGCACTAGTGACTAGTACAATGTTTTCAATTAACATTTTGTCTCAACTGGCAAAGGCTGGTAAACTAAAAACTAAACTACAAATGTGCTCACTCACTTATACAATGGATTTGTTTTGTCTTTATTTTTTCATTTTGACGGCCTCACACCTGCTATTTGTCGCCACATGGGAATAACATTCCGTTGCACCTTAGGCATGTTAATTATCCAGGCAGTGGAGAAACAGGAAATAAAAGTTTGCAGAAGTTTAAATGCTACAACTTCGTTTAGAGCTAGCGTAACAGACAGCCAATCAAGAGCCTGCTTGATACAGAGACGTTATGCCAGAGTGTACGGTGGTCAGCAGGGACAAAGTTTGAGAACAAGCAAAGACTAAAGAATGGGTATGTAACCTGAGGCATTCATCTATTATTGTCTCAAAGATGTCAGCCCGTGTGGCGGGTGACCCTTATTGATTGATCCGCCAAATTTGACAGGCATTTGGCGCTTGGTGGGTTTTAATTTCAGACCCGTTTGAGCCCTACTGCCCTATTTCACAGTTCAACACATTTTGCATTGGTTCTTACAGACCTTGTCCATGTTGAGCAGAGGGAAAAGTTCTTGGACTTTCTCTGGTCCGACAAGGAACTGCGGCGTTGGATGCCAGTGTGCGCGGGACATCTGGTACTTCAGCTCATCCACTCGAGCTGGAGTTGAAGCAATACGGACGCTACCTGGCTGGTGAAAGCCCACTGCCTACGGAGAAACACAATATAATGAAATATAAACACACACACACACACACACACACACACACACACATCAAAGCTGTGAAAGATGAGCGATGCACTTCACCTGTCCGGTCTCAGCCTCCAGGCTCTCATACAATTTAATGCTGTTATAGTGAATCTTCTTGAGGTTGATCCCTGGGTGATAGTATGTTGTCAAACCAGCCTGAAGCACAAAACAAACAATTCAATTCCCCATCATGAACGATAATAACATACATACTCACAGAAGACACAATGTCCATACATCTTGATATCCTGTCCAAGTCATCTGAAGTAACTGCCATCTCTTCTATACCAAATACATGTTGAACCAATAAATAACTAGCACATGTGTCATATTCTTTTTTAAATAATTAATATGTTCACTTATCTTAATCACAACCATTTCCCTTTCATTTCAGTGTAGTATGTAAGGAGGTCAGTGGCTCACACCATCAGCTATGGAACATCTTTGAATACTATAGATAGGGTAACTGGATAAGAGTATTTTCCCCTCCGACATGTGGATAATGTATTAATAGCACTACATTGCAGTGCCTTCAAGAAGGAGAGGGAGGTAAAGGAGTAAGAGGGTCAAGTCCTCAGATGTCTTAAAAGCCCTATATCGCCGACAGCTGCCCCTGATGGCTATGGCGAAGCTACTGTAAGACCCAAACAGAGAAGGTAAACACCTTCATAAAATCCGCTCACGAGACAGTCGAGGGAGAACCTCTCCATGCTCCCTCTTAGTATCGAACGTCCAGTTGTCATTTGTAACATAACTAGGTGCAGCCATTTTCTAACTATACTAAATGCCTGGCTGCAGTATCATTTTGCTGATATCAACTGCACCATCCTTCATATGTTGTCTTAAGGTCTGCAGCATGCGCGTTAAACCAAGTAACCTTTTTGTTTTTTGGAGGACTTGATGACTTGTCTACCTCCGCATTCAACATGTACTATGATCATTGACCTCTTAAAGTTAACCATTTGGACCCCCAGGCTCCTGATGCCATCAAAAACATCCCACTGCAAGACCTACAGCGTGCCAGGTAGAACCAGCCGTCAGCTCAGACTTCTCCAGCAGGACCACGTCCTTCATGCCACCTTTGGCAAGGTGGTAAGCCAGACTGACGCCCACACATCCACCACCAATGACGACAGTGTCTGCAGTGTCCTTCCATCGCTTTCCCAATACTGATGATGCATCACTGAAAAGGGGGGAATTACAGGTAAGTAAATCAGTAGAATGGATTAGCTCTATCTACAGTATATCTAATAATATTGCATACACCATGACACATAGTGCACTTCACTAGACAATTTACAGTAACTGTCAACTTGAAAAGCTATGCAAAACATATTGCCATATGAGCAGTCTACGGTGGCCAATGCGTGCAAATCACAATAACAAATCAGGAAACACAACAACTTACAAAACATGAAAAGTTTAAAACGAAACAACAAATCAGAAGAAAACACGACAACTTACAAACCACAATAACTTACAAAACACAACGACAAGTTAAAAAACGAAACAACAAGTCAGAAAACACAATGACAACTTACAAACTACAACGACAAGTCAGAAAACACAACAACAACTTACAAAATACAACAAAATAAGTCAGAAAACACAACGAAAGAAGTCAGAAAACACGACAAAAAACTGAAATACGTTTTTCTGTTCCTGCAAAAATGTTACAGGTCACAAAAATATTGCAAATAGTTAACATTTACGATAACATAGCCAGTAACATTTAACATTACTGAATACATTATGAACGGCGTTACTGTAAATGTTACCTTTAACATTATTACAAAAACAGTCAAACGTATTTTCTGACCAATTTCTCAGAGGGAACTTAGGGAACAGAATTTTGTATCAGCAGGCAAGACTGAAGCACAACCAGGGTCCGAAATCAACTTTTTAGGTCACCAGCCAAATGTCTGGTAGATTAAAAATTCTACCCGCCAAACCTTTCTTTTACCAGCCAAAAATGAAATGTACAGTACCAGTCAAAAGTTTGGAAACACCTGCTTAAACCAGTTTTTTCATGATTAAAAATGCTTTACGCTGTATAAACTTGTCTATAGACACTTCCTATTTCATTATATGATATGTGGACTTATATAAGCAGATAATTATAAGTGACAGTGTTTAATTATCAGTCACTGGCATTGGGACTATTTCTAAACAGGTGCATTTGTGGCACTGTATAGTTCCACCATGTAATATTGTTGCTATGACACACTTAGACACTAATTCTGCGTAGTTTTATCAAACTATCATAGCAATAACAACCCCCCCAATAAGCTGGCTTCACACCATGCAGCTTTTGTGCTACTACTTTAATTTAATTAGCAAAACTTTAAGTTGTATAACATGCATTAGTCAAGTTTGGCAGAAAGTAGTCACAAACAAAAGACATGACTGCATTCTTCATAAGACTGTTTTGTCTAGTTAAAAACACTGTTAGTATCAAAAGCAAAGATATTTGTGACTAGTACAAACATGAAATTAAATGCTAGTAAAATCTAAGAACCAGGGTAAGGTGGAGGAAAGTGTTTTGAGGGGAATGGGCTACAATGTGATGACAGAACGGCTTATTTAAGAGATGATCCAAGACAAATGATCATAGTGTAAAAATACATGTATTTATTAGAAAATAAACATCTTTCATCTTACATGTTCCACTGTAAATGGGTGAAACATTCTCAGGAGAATCAAGCATAGCAAGACAGGTTCAGATTAAAAAAAGCAGGGATCACAGCAGAGGTTCAAACTGGAGATGACACAGAACAGTGACGTGTCTTATTGGCTCTGCACAGGTTGAGGACGGATGAACTTTTGACAGCTGAACTCCACCGAGGGCTGGAGATCTCAGTGGAAAACGAGCTGAGTATTAGCAAAAGCAATGACAAAAACTACACCAGTGTACAATAAGCTGCGACAGTTCAGTGGATTTTCAGTATAAGGTAAGGCACGCTCTTTGGATATACGTGCAGTAAGGCTTGGTAAATAGAACATAAGAACGTGAACTTTAAAGTACATGGTACGCTTACTTGAAAATATGTAAGAATGCCTTAATTTAATGGGTATGTACAAAATGTCAGATTAACAAGGTGGGGATGCACTACTCATACCTTACTTATAATGTGGCAATCTTAAATAGCAAAGGATAAATATATACACTGAATTATAGCTGGAAATGGTTAGACAGACGGTGAGGTCACACAATGCACAAACACAAAGAACCATCATATTAGCCACAGGTGTCATGCTATTCCGTCTGGCAACAGCTAACTAATTGCTCAAGTTCTCCACCTTCGATAAACTCTGCAACATTATTAAAACAGCGATATTAACAGATTATCATTACTCAACCTTTATGCAGGCTTATATTTGTGGCTTATGTTCAGTTTAAAATGACATTCTATCTAGTGGCCAGTCTTACCCTGTGAGGGCCGGCCGGAGGCGTGCATGCTTGCAACTTCAGCCTCGCTGCTAAGCTTCGTCTGTGCAAAATTTGGGGATTCTAGCTAGCTGCTTGTTTACTAAACAGTGTAGGTATTAAGACTTGTTAAGCAGGTTTTTGTTAAGCGTTTTAAAAACTCCCAGATAAGGACAGAAAATGCAAATTACATTAGCTGAGTTATGTAACACTAACGTTAAGTAGTATTAAGAATATAAATCATGTGACCCATGGTATCTCTGCCTTGATGAACAATTCTTACCTAGCTAATGTTAGCTAGCTACAGGGCTTCATCAACATTCTCAATTCAGTAACGTTAAATGTTACTGGTTACCATAGATGTTAACTATTTGCAACATTATTACAGAAATAGAAAATCTTTTCTCACCAATTTTTCAGGGGGAACTTATGGAATCCAGCTTCTTCTTCTTCTTCCTGCATTACGATTTGCGGCAGCGTGACTGACACTATATCTGCCCAATCAACAACAGATGCTCTGATTCAATAAGTAATTATCTTTCCGGTTGACAAATTTCTGTTGTGTTTCTGGTTTTTGTCGTTGTGTTTTGTAAGTTGTCGTGTTTTCTGACTTGTCGTTTTGTTTTTTAACTTGTCATTATGTTTCCTGATTTGTTATTGTGATCATGCGTCGGCCACCATAGAAGTCAGAGAAGCAGACATAGTAAAGTCACCAGTGGGCATATATGGAATGAATATTGTTCAAGTATTAAAACGCAAAGAAATGTAGGATTGCAAACCATAAACAAGTGCAAAAATGTGAAAGGCAAACAAATCAGATTTGTATCAAAATCCACCGTTTTTGCAAAAACAATAAAGCTTAGTTTGAAACAAAGCAATACAATGTGATCGTTTCATTTCTTCAGTTTCACTCAGATTGCATTTCCTGGCTTTTGCTTTGCACTTTCCGTTTTTCTTTTGCGCTTCTCAGTTTTTGGTTTGGGGTGTTACTTGGTCAAATGTTCAGGGGCTTTGGAGTGGTGGGAGGTGCTGCTCTTCAATTGGTCAGATAAAATATTGATTGACAGGCCTCTCAATCCCTCACTGTCAGCTGTAGTGTTGCCTAAAGCTCTGGAAAATCAACAGCATGCAACATGTAATCTTTATTTTAACTATATTTTAGTGTTATTTAATGGAACACAATCTAGAAACATGAAAACTAATATTTGAAGATTTTTTTTCTGCTGTTACTTACCTGGTAGAAATTACCCTAGCCAAAGCTTTTTGATGAACGAGTGCTCATAACTCATTGCTTATTAAGCTAAATGAGGTTATTATGTGTGAAGACAATGTTATTAGCAGCCTACTCAGCCTCCTCTATATGAACGGTGACACTAAGGCCTCGGCAGGAAAACACTATGTTCCAACAAGAGGGAATATCAGGTGTGTTTTAACAATGCATAGCGACCTATAGCCCCGCTTGGGACCAGCAACTTTCCACAGAGATTCAAGCTTTGAATCCAGATGGACATGGTTTCCCTACCAACGTTTGCAAAACAAAATGACAAATCTTGATACCGAATTTACTTCATTAAACTATAGTTACAGTTTCACCACTTGCCTGGACAATGACGTCAACAGGAGGACAAGGTCACAAGGCTTATGCGCATTGCAAGTTGTGGAGACACTTGTCACCTTTGATTTGAAGTCGGCAGCCACATGTTTCACTGCGAAAAAGTGTAAGCAGTAAAATGATATGAGCCAGCAATAGGTTATTGTTATTTTATCTATTTAGTGTTTATTCTATTTTATTTGATATGAGAAATAAGTTATTTAATTTCAAGTCAGCAGTAGCACGCCATAATTAAAACGTTATGAGCCAGATAGGCCCTACATTGTTTACAAATAGTTTTTATTCTATCTATTCTGTTTTATTTTATCTGAGAATATGTAACTAGGCTGAAGGACATCCTTTGTGTTTACGTGTTGCCCCAACGAACGTAGGCTAGCCTAATATTTATTAATTTCATTGTTTTAATAGAATTATGCACGTGAGTCTATTGACGGGACTTGTTTTATTTGGAATATAAAGTATAAGCAAAAGTAGTCTACCTTTCAATAAAAAAATATTATAAATCTACATGCCTTGATGAGGTCATTCATTATATAGTCTGCCTATCAATTGTTTTTAAGCTCAATAAACACAGATAATATTTGACCTTTGGTGCCACTTTAACCCCCCTGGAATCCTGCTTAACCTGCTTTCAACCAAGGGGAGCTGACAGGGAGGAACTGAGAGGCCCGCCAATCAATCTTTGATCTGACCAATTGAAGAGCAGCACGCCCCGCCCCCTGAACATTTGTCCACGTAACGCAACTCAAAAACGGTGAAGCGCAAAGCAAAATCCAGGAAATGCAATCTGAGTGAAACTGAAGAATCACATTTTATTGCTTTGTTTCAAACTAAACTTACATGTATTTTGTTGTTGTTGCAAAGACTGAGTTTTGACACAAATCCGATTAGTTTGCCTTTCACATTTTTCCACTTTGTCATCTTTTGGACATTATGTTCATTACAGCATTTAGCAGACTTCCAATAAATACATTTAGTCAAACCAACCAATCATAGTTTGGGTTGCTAATATTGGTATACGTTTTGCCGTCCTACATCCCTTTGCGTTTTAATAATTGAACAATATTAATTCCATAGACTGTGCATGATTGTATGGAACCGATCTGTCAGCTGTGAGGTCTCACGTGTTATTGAGCCATGTGCACCGAATAGCAAACGCACTGGAGTCGGCGACTTGTTCATTTGTTCCCCTTTTCCTCATTTGTTTTGACTGACACGCGTTGACGCAAAGCTACAAATCAGATGTGAAGATGTCTTGTGGTAAAAGCGAGTGTATCTCACCCCTCGTCCGCTTGTTTTCTTGAAGAGCAACATATCGTTCGCAGAGGAAGCCGAGCAATTCCTCGACACGCTGCCAGGTCTCTCCGCAATTTAATGTTAATTAGGTTAAATATCCGAGACATAGCTGCGCTAATATCTAAAAAAAACTAGTACGTGCAAATTAAAGCATACCAAGCCCTCCCCTCTCTAAGCCGCAACGTTGTCGTGTAGTTCCAAATTACTCGATTCTGCATGAAGGCAGAGGCAACACCGCCCACAGGTCGAGAACCAAGTCAGCTTGAGTACTGTGAAACTTTACCCGGGTCAACACAGTTCAACCTTTCCAGTCAAGTTAACGCTTTATGTGCTGAAACTTTTCTGAACGGTTTCAGTGAATGCTCTTGAATGAATACATTCTTTGGAGAGAAATAAATGGAGCAACAACAAAACATGAACAGAGTCCAAAGTACATTTTATTTGTTAATGTGTAAATATGCATTAGTTGAAGGCTCGCAGTAGCCTAAAGCTGGAAAAGGAACTACAAACTAAATGACTATAGAGAAGTTGTTAAGCACGTTATTTGAGTCTCAATTATGTGGAATAAATCCCTCCTCTTAATTTACAATGGTTAATTCACAAAGAAAGTGATGGTGAAATAGTGACACAACCTTTTTATCAGTTCCTGCTTGTCTCTGTCAGATCCAGTCTGAACAACCTAGAGTGCCGTGGACATGTTTATCTCTGAGTTGTCCTTGAGCCTTTTATTGCAACACAACCCCTTAAACCATTGGAATAGCTGCAACTGGTTTGAGCTGGGAAATTATGTTGATGAACTACTAACCTCTAAAAAAAAACATTGGATAAAACTCCCATAGAGTGTTTGCATAATGAGATTCGTAAAAAAACATACTGCATGTGCATAGAAGCTCACTAACTAGGACATTATCTATTGGCTCTTTTAGTAGAAAAAAAGGAATAATAAGTTCTGGGCACATTTAAAACATTCTGTAAGTAAACTCATCATTGGCTAATGAGCCCCTGAAACAACGTGCTGTGAAAATTTAGAACTTACCAAAGTGTATACAATAAAATTCATAAAGAAAACAAAAACAGATACACTTATACGTATATGCTACAAATCTTTGGAGACCATGACTTGGCTATTGAAACATTTTGTCGTAAAAATGTATGGCAAGAGAACTCCGAGGGAGATCCTCAGTTGAGAAGATGGGAGGGGTTACAAGGAGACCAGCACTGTTCGCCTTGCAGGAAACGATGCGCAGCCTGACTCAGCCTGTCCCCTCTGGCTTCTCTCTATCAGTCTCTGACAACACCACTGGGTGCTGTC
>OMOT01065742.1:0-13020 GCA_900312575.1 Acanthochaenus luetkenii | reverse complement strand
ACGTTACGAGCGAACAATGGCGAGGTATTGTGAAGACCTATCGTATCACTGTTTATTTTACGTGTTACGTTGGCACAATGTTGTTATTCTGAATATGCGAGCGTTCTATTGTGCGGTTTAACATTTTTATGCACTTTATATATTATTTTTTTACGTATCTGTCTTATTTTGAAGGCACGTTACGAGCGAACAATGGCGAGGTATTGTGAAGACCTATCGTATCACTGTTTATTTTACGTGTTACGTTGGCACAATGTTGTTATTCTGAATATGCGAGCGTTCTATTGTGCGGTTTAACATTTTTATGCACTTTATATATTAGTTTTTGTGGCGTATCTGTCTTATTTTGAAGGCATGTTACAACTGTAACACTGTTACTGTGAATACGCTCTTTGCACGTTTGCACAATGTTGAGTTATTGTGAATGTGCTTAATAAAGTTTGACTGACTTATCTGACTGTTTTGTTTCGCTTAATGCTCCATAGTCAGGTGCTTTATAGTCAGGTGCTTTATAGTCGGGTGCTTTATAGTCCGGTGCTCCTTATGGTCCGTTGCTTTATAGGCAGGTGCGTTATAGTCCGGGGCTTTATAGTCCGGTGCTCCTTATAGGCAGGTGCTTTATAGGCAGGTGCGCCTTATAGGCAGGTGCGCCTTATATATGGCAAAAGATCGCAAATAGACCATTCATTGACAGTGCGCCCTATAGGCCGGTGCGCCCTATAGGCCGCAAAATACGGTAATATAATAGATAGATAATATTTGTGTAGTAGAAATATGTTTTTTCCTATCCCATAAATCATCTTGCGACCCCCTAAAATTATATTGCTACTGCTCCTTGTTGGTAATTACACTGATTACAAGACAGTACGGTTATAATCTTGCAAATGTCATGGCAATGCCATCCAATTGTGCATACAAATATCATCATAATTGGCGAGGAAGAGGAAGTAGTGTGAATGGAAGCTGTGAGTCGTGCACGTTACCTTCTTGTTGGCTCCAGGACTGCTCTGTGGACTCTGGAGGGCAGGGCTGGCAGCAGTGGGGCTGGCTGCCTGTTTTGGCACCAGGGTGGCCATGTAGACACTGTAGTCCAATAGAGGCTTGGTTTTGGCACTGCCTGCTGCTGTTGAGGACCTGGGCTGAGATGCCAGTGCCTCATCCAGACTGCCACGGCTGCTGCTGCGACTGTGGGAGCTCAGGGCTGTGGAGAAGAGTGAGATGCTGCACAATTTATATCGTTGTCAAACCACCAAGACTTGAGACAATTGTTTAAGTACACAACAGTGACATTTCTATTAGGCTTATAGACAGCGTAGAAACATATTCTCATTAAAAATAAATAATACAATGTTAGCCCTCAATTATGAATTAAGAAACACCGCATTTAAAGCACTGCACTGGTGCATGCTTTCTAGAGCTAGCGTTTGCTCACCATTCTTACACCCCACAACACTAGTAGCTTTCTTCAAATCTGTCTTGGGCTTGGAGGCCAGTAGTATCCGCCGGAACCACTCCTCCTTCTCCCTCCCAGTCCTTCCAAACAGGTAGAGGGTCAGGTCTCGACTGGAGGAGGATGATCGTCCTCGCTCCTGTGCTGCCCCTGTCCCCTCCCCTCTGTCTCCTATGACTGTGGTAGTGGCTATCCGGCCCTCACTGATCTCCAACCGGTCACCCTCGGCCTTGGACATGAAGTCATCCTGTTTGCCAAGTTCAATGCAGATGGGGTATTTTTTGTTCCACACACGCTTCCTGGCCAGGTGCTGAGGCACTAGATATACCTGGGAGAGGATTTGGGAAGAAAGCCCTGAGTCTCATGAAGCTGGGTTCCTACACATTCCTGCCAAATGTAATGACTTTTCCAAGACTATTGCAAGACATACAGGGCAATTGCCATGAATAATATGTCATTATTGATGTTAAAATGTTACATATATTGTTGAATAGCATTTTTATGTAGGCTACTAGGTCTTATTCTGTCTTGATACATTACTTTTGTAATCAGTAAATGTGTTATTTGTGTTGTTGATGTTAAACACACAATTGGCTGACAAAAAGATTCGTAACAAATTCCCATGAGATTTCCAAAGCTTTTTGGATGTACAAAATGGTGTACCTTCTCAAGGCCTGGAAAACATTTTTTTGTTTTTTTATTCCATCTTTTCAATACACACAAATACAATCACATACTTTACTGTCGGTAAGGTCATAGATCTTCTGACTGATGTAGGTGACGTCAGCTTTGGGTTCATTGTGTGTGGCGCGGCGGGCGATATTGCGGTTGGGTTTTGACAGACGAAGGATGGAGCCCTCCAGGCGGACATAGACAGAGTGTGTCAGGGTGGTATGGTATGACTCTGGGTCATAGTTCACTATCTCATTCATCCAGCCCTGGAAAGAAGACACTTTAATTTAGATTACATTTAAAGGGTTTCAAAGGCCTTTCAATAACTAGAAAGTATAGTAAGGAATAGAACAACCCTGCATTGTGCATGGTGCCAATTTAAAGAAAGAATCCAAAGCAATTGGACATTAGTGATTCAGTGTAAATCAACTTATGTTGTTTGTCATCAGCCAAGGAAGATGTTTCTACAGTGATAGGAAAGGTTATCCGTCTCTTCCTAGGAACCTCACACTGATGAGAGAGTGTAAGTATTATCTTTTCAAGTAAAGTCATATACAGTTTGTTGTCATTTGTTTTCCTCTGGAAGTTCCTCTGGCTATATTCTTCAGAAGGCTTCACATATAGCCTATTTGCTACTTTGTCATTTCAATGTAGAATCTGTCAAAGAAATATGCATCTGAAACTGCTTGTTTGCTTTGAAAAATAGGATACTCACTTTTATGCCAATATGAAGTCTTCCCTGCTGATAATTAATTTAATGTCAAACTCAAGCAGCAGTGGTTTCCTTGAACTGGGCCAGCATTTAAACTCTCAGTTTATAGCCTATCTTACGAAATTCATTTAATGTTTCCCTGAATTCTGTTAAATTGCTTTCCCATGTTTGGATTTTTGGGCATTATTTTTCCCAGATATCAGATTTGTACATATACAGTGTCCCACTCCCACAGATGCAGCTGTACACATTGTCATGTTTAAATACGTTTCTGTTGGGGCAACTGCACGTCCTGGATTTAAATCCAGTCTGAGACCTTTGTCACGTCAACCCCCCCCCCTCTCTACCCAAAATGTCCTGTCTCTCTTCACTATAGACCAAATGAAGGCAAAAACGCCTTTCTGTTGATCTTTTCATGATAGAAACTACTTAAAATAAATGTTTCACTATTTTCCACAACTTCAACAAAACCTCACAATTCCATGGCATTCTGCTCAATTGCATTTTTAGACCCCGTTTCTGTGATTCTGTCGATAATTTCCACCAAAAAAAAGAAAATACACAGCACTACAGTATGTGTTGGACATGAACTGGTTTCCATGAAACATTACACCCCTGACGCAGCCTTAGCACAAAGGTCACCAATAAAGTCCTGACAGAAAAGTAGGCCACGCCTGACTAAATTTTTATGGAGCCCAGGCTAGGTTTGTTTGACTTACTTAAGACGAGTTAAGATGCTTGTATATTGTAAAAGACAATTCAGACAGCAGTAAAAAAGATTGTTTTGATTACACTCTCCGCTCTCTCTAAGCCCTAGAAGGTTTTTGCCCTCACAGATTTCAGCATCAGAGAAAGTGAAATGTTACTTGTGGCTTAGATCAGCTCCAGGTCTTTGTATCCATGAAGTGTCTATATATTCAGCCAGCAATGTTATCAGTTATAGTGCAAGGGGGAAAACTAGACATCTGACCAATTTCATTATGCCTGCTGGCCTTTGTCATCAATACAAAAGCGACATTATTTGGAAGGTGGCCATGGACTGTGGGGTGACCAGACTACACAGTCCGGTGCCTGCCTTTGAGGGTCAGACTGACGCATTAGCAAGAGACAAAAAGTAGGCTAACAAGCATTACCCCTAAAATTCAACACACAACATTGAATTAACATATCAACACATTATAAGTCTGAAGTCAACTGATAACAATGTTTAGCTGCTATAGGCTTCTGTGTGGCATGTGGCATGATAGAATGAATCCAAAGAAGTTTGCGAAATTAACAAAAAAGGGAAAAAAATATTAACTGACCTTAAAGATTTCTGGCTCCTTAATGTCCAATTGGGCCAAGTTCCACAGCCTCCCATGGTGTCTGGAATGTCTCAAACCATGGCCAGAAGGGTTTGGTCCTGCCAACCACACCACAGCAATGGCTAAAAGGAATCCCAGCCCAATCCCAAGCAGCATTCCTCCAATGTAAGTGGGCAAGGGTAGTACAAAGTACCCATAGACCAGTGCAGCTAGGATCATGAGAGTATAGTGCGGTACACTGGGTGCCATCTCAATACTTTCAGATTCATCTTCACTGCATGGTACAGTACTACTACTCAGTGGCACTTTAATTCGACTACTACCAGTTCCAGTATCATCAGTTATATCACCACCATCACGTTCTGTGGCAGTACAAGTCTCAAAGTCTTCACTGTACAGGACGCAAAAGTCATCATCCTCCTGTTTGACCAGAGCAGACATGGAACACTTGTCCAATGACATGGTTGATTTGTTGGGGCTCTTAATGTCAGCAGAGGGGGGGTTAGGTGATTCAGCCTGATCGGAGGCTCCGCTGTTGGGGCTCACAGCCTCCCAGTTATCTCCTTCCTCCTCCTTGATGCAGTAGCTGTTGTTGTTGTTGCTCTCCAGATGGTCATTGATGGAAGTCATGCTAGAGAGTTCTAAGGCACTGGCGGAGAGGGCCTTAGGCCGGTAGATGCTGCTGCTGCCAACTATGCTGCCACTCTTTTCATCCATGATTTTACTCAGCAGCTGGAGCGGTTCATAGATAACCTCAGAGAGACGCCGCTTAGTGTCTTCAATGCATGCCTCAACTTCTGAAACCCTGAAGAAACTGCGGCTATCTGGGGATGTTAGCGGAGAGGAAGGGGCAGTTTTAGAATCACCAGTAGATGACATGGTAGCAGTAGGCATCCGAGATTGCGTAAATTGCTTGAAGAGTTGCAGGTTGAGGCGGGATTCTGGAAGACGGTAGGATGAGGAGGAAGAGGATGATTCCTGGGAGGTATCTGAAGATAAGGATTTGACCAGAGTCTTCATCAGATGCCTATGTCTTACTGAAGGAGGGGCAACAGGAGAGACCCCATCACGAGGCTCAATGTCAGAAGAGAAAGACTTCACCAAGCTATGGAAGGGTTTGTCACTGGAGGGAAAGCTCAAAGATTTATTAGGAGAGGAGTTGGAAACTGAGACTTTCTGCTCAGCAGCGGGCAATGATGGACTCTGTGTGGGAGAACTGTTACTGTGATGTTCAGGAACTGGAGAAAGTCTAGATGATTCAGGAATGACGGCAACATCGGCTGCCGAGTCCAATGGCACCCCTTCAAACATTTCCTCAATTGCTTCTAAGGCTGTCACAACATTTGAGTCATCCTCAGCAGCAGCGGTTGTAGAAACAGTTGTCCCATAGAGCTCTTCTTCCTCATCCTCTTCCTCCTTCCCAAGAGCTGAGAAGTGGATAGTGATGGTCTCCCTGGACGGCGAGCGCTGGACGTGGAGCTTGGGGGCCATGTTAGGTGGCCGTGGGGCTGTGGATTGAGCTCTCCATGCATGGCTAGAATGCCGGCTGGTCATCGCAGTGCTCCCACTGAGTCACAGTCACAGTGCGGAGAAAGAAAACAGGAAATGTAAGTTTTACACTGATCTCAATATAATTTAGTTGGAAGCAAGATTTGCAGTAATCTCCTACAACCTGAATAAGCTTTATGATCTATCACATGGTGTGATGTGTTTAAATTATTAGTTTCAAATAGTAAAAATGCTCTCAGCTAAAATTCACACAGACAATTAATTTAGGAGTGAATGAGAAATCAAATAGTATATCCCGTGTTTTGAGGTGGTATACATTTCATAGAGGATACTAGTTATATTAAACAGGTATCACAAATAACTACCACAAACCATGCTCAAACACAAAACAAATAGCACAAACCTTACTGATTTTGTGACTCTTATTTCTCTTTGACACCTTTTTTCTCTCTATTTTCTTTTTAAATACGCCTCATTGTCCAACCCCTCCATCTTCCCCTCATTTGTAGCTTCCTATTCCATTAATCTGAAGAGTAAATAGAAACAATAATAGCATGGGGCTATAATAGGATATAATGAAACAAGAATCGAGGCCTAGGCATAAATACTACAGCTGCTTCTTCAAAAGAGGCCGAATTTGACCGAATTGACATTTGGAGAGGACTTGCTGAAACGATTCATCGATAATTTTAATAATTGATTAACTGTTCAGTCATTTATCAAATAAAAATACTAAACATTTGCTGGTTACAGCTTCATAAATGAAAATATTGTCTTGCACTAAATGAAGTGACTCAACAGACAATTAACAATTGTATTCAACGTGAGCGCTCAGTGAGAAGGAGAGACTCACTAAGTGCGACGTGCAATACAAATTCAAGTTCATTTATTTATACAGCCCTTTATCACAAGCATGTCTCAAAGGACTTTACAGAAGTTCAAGTTCAAGTTTGTTTATTTGTCATTCCAACCATATCCATATAAACATACACATACAGTAGAATGAGATGACGTTTCTCAGGACCAGGGTGCAAAATAAAAACACATACATAAAAACACACAAGGACAATTAAGAGACCAGTGCTATACTAAAAATATCTAATATAGAGAAAAGGAGCCATTTTTTTCCCTTGTTTAGTGTGCATATTGTAAGAGCCAGTGGAAAAACATTCCACTGCTCATCTTACTGGTATAACACTACATGTGACAAATAAAACCATCTGTTTTGCACCCGGTCCCATTTTCGCATGCCCTCATAAGGAGGGAACAGTTGTGAGGGTTAAGAACATATTTCCACGCGTTCATGAATCCGGCGGAGCTGTTTTTTTCCCGTTTTTTTCTTACGAAGTTCGTAAGAAGACACTTAAGAAAATTTTCCAGAATGAGGTCCAATATTGTCAAATGACATCTCAGCCATATCGCCCTGCTGTAGCAGTGTATCAACCAGTGACACAGTGTAGCACATTCAGAGCTTTAGTATGTACACATATAGCTTTAAGAGAGCTGGAGAGACAGCCAGCATACGCGAATGCTCATCCAATTAATTAAGCAATTACACTTCAAGTTTAGTCTACAAGCTTACGGCTGTGTCACGACAGCCACAGCTCTATAGCTAGTTGTTAACTAAACTTTAAAAAGTTAAAAATCGAAATTCTGTGGAAGCTACAATATTATTTTCACGATCCGGTAAAGATCAGTTCAGACCAAGTAAAGCAACCAACTAACTACTTTTACTTTACTACTTTTTAGTTACTTGCTTTGTACTTTGTACTAGAATGAGGGCATGCCCGGTGACTCAAACAAATAAACTGGTTAGATGGTTAACAGTGTGTGTGTCTATTACCTATTAAAACTCACACAATATCGAAACAGGGCCTTTTTACAATACCATAGAAAAGCTATTACCACTGTTTTAAGCTAACCCGTGACAATGATTGTCTGCCATGATCATTTAGACAACAAGTCCCTCTGTGCTGGTTATTACAGTAGGCCTAAATTACAAATCTAGTTGACTTCAAAGAGATTATTTGTACTTAAGGCTGCACGTAATGATCTGCTGGTTTGTAATGCTTAATCAACATTTGATTAGCACAGGCACCTTTGCATGGTTGACTGTGTTCAGAAGCTTACAATTATCTAGTAAACTGGGAACTATAGTTTAATGTTTTGCTGTAATCTAAAAAGCAAAGGTCTTAGAGAAGTGGAGCGGGTGGACGTACACGTAAGTGAGGATATTGGGCATGGAAATGGATACACTGTATCCCTCTACCAGTGTGAAATGGAACATTTTGATTTTTTTCAATTACATGTATTAAGCTTATTCTTTAACACATTGTTTCATGTAGATTTTTTGTAGATGTGGAAAGATGGCGGTAATTTTTGCTCTAAGACCCATGGATTGGATATCATGATATATGGACAATAGTGGGAATATGGCCAGATGATGAATTTTCAAGTGCATGCTTTGCAATTGGGATTAGTTAATTTTTAACACAATTACAGCCCCCAGTTAAAAGGGGTGTGCACACACTTACACAACCATGGTGTTATATTTCTATTACATTGTCAGAAATGAGTAGCCTTTGTGTTTTCACCTTGATTTTTCTGATTACTCTGGTTTTTAATTACAGGCCAAGGCAATATAAACTAGAGCATTTAAAAGGTTGTGTAAACTTTTGACATCTACTGTAGATGCAAAGACACCCCTTAGGCTAAATACACATGGTAATATGTGTACCGCCTCTCTCAAAAATAAAAACCCATCTGTATTATGTTACTAAGCACAAGTAAGAATTTGCCTGATCATGGATCAGCCTCCACAACCTCACAGAATTCCTCATTTATAATGGATGATATCTTGAAGACAGACAGATAGCTATGGATTTGGTCCGCTACTAAGCTGCTCAGTGTACTGCAGAACAATGCTCTTATGATGGAAAGGAATTAATTTCTAAGCTCTACGTTGCCTTGGCTACATACTAGCCCCTAGCCATTCACTGACAAAATGCTAGCTTGTTTCTACCCTTGGTATTTGACATTTTAAAAGACCACCCTTGAAAAGAAATCTTTGTAGAATACAAATTGAATGTCTTGTTTATTGTTACATTATATTACACTACGGCATTTATCAGATGATTGTATCTAATTATCAAATGTCATGGTTGTATCCTGGTTCAAAAGAAACCACGTTTTTTTTTCTTCATACTAATGGAAACTATATAATTTGTGATGG
Source organism: Acanthochaenus luetkenii (assembly GCA_900312575.1). NCBI lineage: Eukaryota > Metazoa > Chordata > Actinopteri > Beryciformes > Stephanoberycidae > Acanthochaenus > Acanthochaenus luetkenii. Next base: position 4,141 of record OMOT01065742.1, on the reverse strand, counting down.
AAGGACATATCTGGCAGCACAATCTGATCAAACTCTTGCCTCTTTTTGCCTCTGTGAGAGATCAACTGGGAATTACAATAGAATTATGATAATGGTTATCAACTATTCATTATAATAGCTTGTTGATGGACATTTGCCAATGGTAGCTTTGTCCTGACAACAGAGGTGGCATGAGGTCATGGCTGGCTTGCCCAAATAAAGGCCCAACTTGACCACTCATTGTCACATGGGTCATGAGTGTAGTTACCCAGCCAGGCAATCTGCCAGCCACCTCTGTCCCTAGCTAGCCAGCTCTTGTGGTCAGCAGCAGCACAATGACACCATTGTAGTGACTTGCAAGCTGGACTGACAGACTTCATTTTAACATAGAAGACCTAGCTGATTCTATCCCATAATTTAACACTATGAAGCTGGAACATGCAAACTGTGAGCGAAATACTATTTGTATATCAGCGTGTTCATGGATTTGCCTGTTCATGGTAAGTACTTTTATTGGTCATACACAAACACAAGTGATACACAAACTAGAGGGGCCGGAGCATGTGTCCATCCAAGTGTGTATGTACACATTTACACTCGAGTCCCCTTGTGTCTTGTGTCCCCAAGGACCTTTCTCTGAACTAATGGACAGACTGAGGGAAGCACTGTGTGGCATGAAGTCATGCCGTTGATGCTGAAGATGCTAATTTCAGAAGCAACCCAGCATAATTAGCTCCCATGTTATGCACTCATTAGGGACATGTTCACAGCTCACTCCCTCTGTATCAAACACTCAATGGTAATGAACAGACACTCACAGAGCTATTACACACACTGCTGACATCCATGGGCATGAATGGGAGTTATAGTAAAAATGTAAATTTACGTTGTGATTGACGGATCTATGGGAGTTAAAGTAACAGTGACATTGTGGGTTTTGAGTCATCAGAGAGTTTGATTACAACAATTCATGAACATTCAATTGGTATGTCATGCAAACATGGCTATAATGAGTGTTTGAGCAAATGCATTGAGCAATTTAATTGGAGAATGGCTTGTCATTGAGGTGAGTAGAAAGCACTTATTAAAAAGCTCATAATTAGATATTGAACTTATTTTTGACATAAATAATCTTTCAGTTAGACCCAAACTAGATTGTCTACAAGATTGTAGACAATAGGTTGTTAGTTGTGAAAGCTACAGTAGGAAAACATTTCTTATGAAGGCCAGGACCTGAACCAGTAATCCCATTTGGCTTTCAAACTGTGATGGTGCAGCAAATGAGAAGCTCGGACAGCAGATTAGATCAGTACCTAATCTGCTGATCCAGTGTTCTCTCAAAATAGCTTTCCAAGAGCTAGACCACTGACTTTGGACCTCTCGTCCGGTCAACAAAACACATCTCAAAATGTAAACAGAAACTCATTACTAAGCAGACATTTTTGTAAAGTAATTAAAACCTCACCCGTAAACATCAGGGTTTGATGTCAGTCCCGCAGAATAAAAGAGCAACACTGCCGTTCAAGAGCAACCGTGTTGCACAGATATCCAACAATCATATCGGGATAAATCCATCGTAGAAGAGACAGAGGTACCAACTTCTCCACCGACAGTAGCCTCAATAGACCATAATGCAAATAAGCCAAATCATGTGTTTCGAGTAAGGGGCGCAATTTTCACTTTTTCTCAACTGGAAAACCTCTTTTCGTTATCGCTCTCTCCACCTACACGTATAACCAGCTGAATGCAACAAGTTCACGACAATTTTCTGGGGGTTATCAAACCTAATTCTGGAAAATGTAGGAAATCATTAACTGAAGTAGAAGTAGACGAGGCAGGTTGAGAGAAAGTTGGTACACCAAAAACCTGAAAAAGTAGATTACAACACACTTCATCACAAAATAACTGGAAGCATTGAACATTGATGATAGAACAGTGTAAGAGTATTCGAGGGTGGAATTTTCCTTTAACAACTAACATTTGGATGTTGGAGAAGAAGTTTGTTTCTGACAAACAGCAAGAAGAACTGAAGAAAAACACTGACCGACAGACTGTGGAGCTGTCACAAACGGATTTGGAGTGTCACTTCTTATCTTCTTATCTCATCCTAGCTGGTCATATTAGTTTGAGGGTAGAACAGACCAATTTGTTTAATCTGAGTGAGCAGTTTAAAAAAAAAAATTATTCCCTTGAAACTAAGAATTACTTGAGATAATAATAATTGTAATTTAATTTACAACTTTAATAATAATCCCAAACGTTTTAAAAAAAATACATTGATAAGAGTGCACTAAAATCTGATGAACTTCACTTTCTGACATGTTTTCCTCTTTCACGTATGTGTTTGGCTCCTAACCATGAGCCATTGCCTTGGACCAGTAAGAAAACAAATATCAGTCAACAGCTCTTTTCACAGCTCATTTGGGAATGAGTCTGAATCACAATAAACAGAACTGTTGTGGGAAATTGCTGCTATGGGTCTAGGGGAAAGGAGATGCCATCTAGGGAACACCACCAGACTAACACATTTAGTCTTCAACAATAGACAATGATCAAGCCTAATGTTTTTTGTTTTTTGGAGCCTGAAAATGTTCTTGTTCGTCTGCATAAAGCCTGGACATTACTTTATTAATCTTTTGTGATTGTTGTTTGGGTAAAAGATTCTGTAAGCAAGTATGAGCAATGAGCTAAGAAGTCAACCTCCCCACATTCTGGGACTCTACCACCTCCTAATTGCATGTAGGCCTAAAATGTCAGTTGATCTGGCTGACAGCATTTCCTCTGTAGCTCATTAACCACCCAGTAAGGGTATTTTTGCAAGTCATCCTGCATGTTGCCTTCTGCCAGTGCAAAACCACATGCCATCCCCCTCAGAGCATCTCAAATGTCAAACAGCGCTGTTTTAGATGACATCACTGGGATTAATCTAGAAGCATTGAGAGGAGGTGGTTGAGTAAAAAACTAAAACAGAATGAGATAAAAACTATGAGACAAAAATATGTAGTGGAGGCAGTGGGAATGCACAATGTTTATTTTTGGGGATTCATTTGACAGAAAAGTTCCTAAAGATTCCCAGAATTATGACTAGATGTAGCCCATGATTACGTGAACATATACAGGTCAGGTGAACTGAAGACCCGTATGAGAATGTGTGAGAGTGTGTAGAATATGATATGATGTAGTATGTACAGTTGTAGTCAAATGTTTACATACACTTGTAAAGACTTAGACTTAATAGAATGATTGGAGCACATACTTCTTTGTCACAAAAATATTCATGCATTTTGGTTCTTTTATTAATTTATTATGAGTCACCTGAAAATGTGACCAAATCTGCTGGGTCAAAAATATACATACAGCAATGCTAATATTTGGTTAAATGTCCCTTAGCCATTTTGACCTCAATTAGGCTCTTTTGATAGCCATCCACAAGCTTGTGGCAAGTTCTGGTTGAACCTTTGACCACTACTCTTGACAGAATTGGTGCAGTTCAACCAAATTCGTTGGCTTTCTGACAGATTTTTTCTTCAGCAACGGTATGACATGCAAGTTGCTTTGGATAAAAGCGTCTGCTAAATGCTGTAATGTAATGTAATGGAACACCCACCCGTGTCCAAGACTCAACCTTCTGGCTGCTGATTTGAGCTTTTCCTGAATAATTGATAGGTACAGTATTTTGCGCCCTATAGGGCGCACCTAAAAGCCTATAATCTTCTCAACTAACGACAGTGCGCCCTATAGACGGGGCGCCTTATATACGGCCTTATACATTAATTCTGGTTGTGCTTACTGACTTCGAAGCGATTTTGTGTGGTACACAGCGCTCACGGCGCACTCAAAATGTTTTAGTACGAGTTTGGTAAACTAAAATGCCCCACCGCTAGCAGCATTGCGGTAATGGGGGCGGAGTTACATACGTACTAGGCTACTCTCCAGTGTGTCAGGTCACAAAGAACAAAATGGCATCCAGTAGACACGCGTTCAAGCTCAAGGCTATCAGCCACGCGGTTGAACATGGGAATAGGGCAGCTGCGAGAGAATCTATTCGACTGAGGCAACAGCGTTCAAAGATGAGCGAGTGGCTGAGAGAAATCTACCGACCGAATGGATTTTTCCACAAATCTCCGTCCTTATTGATCTGCGACTCCATGCGCGCCCATCT
>OMOT01065731.1:0-21859 GCA_900312575.1 Acanthochaenus luetkenii | reverse complement strand
TAATAAAGGAGAATATTTTGATGCTCCAATTCTTATTGCTGTGGAATTCTATATATTGTATTACTCACACGCCGTGGTACCGAAATTGGTACAGAGTACCGTGAAAATGTACTGGTACCGGTACCGACTACTGAAATTCTGGTACCGTGACAAGCCTACGTTAAACTGTCTACAACCTTCTTTTCTTTTTTTCTCTGTCGACTAAAAAATCATGTCGGAATATAATATTTTATTTTGTTTATACAGGAAATAAAAACGTAAATATATACCCATGGGATGAAAGTAAATAAGAATGCAGTGTTATAGATGTGGGTACGATATATATATGAGCCGCATACTGTACAGAGATTCTGGGCAACCTAAAAATGGGACTGGGCAAGCACATTGGAGCATTCACTTGCCCAGCGGGCTAGCTAATGAATTCATGATTTGTCCACCCCTGATATTATAATCAGTCCCTGTATCTCCATTGTAGGTGGACGATGACAGCATTGATGATCTGGGAGAAGTCAAGAAGTGAAGATCCAATATGCACTTTTACTGAAATAGATGTGATCTGTAACAACAACAACCTGGCCAAATGTACACATTAACATTAAAAGTCATTTTATATCTATTTTATTTACTGTATATAAAAACTGTGGATTTGGCCACTCGTCTGGCATTTTTAGTTATGGATAGCTGCTTTCTCTCGTTGGCCAAAGGTGTGGTGTGTGAATTCTTTCCAAATGTTCTTCATTCAAGCAAACGTGGCAAATAAATGGCGGTCATTCGTCTGTACACTCGTCTTTCTGCGTTTTCTTGAATGAGTATCTTTTATATTTAAAAAAAAAATCAAATAATTAAAAGGGATTTTAATTTTTTTGTTAAATGGTAAGAAGCCTTGCATCCCAATCAATACCCATGAGTAAACGTATTCCCAAGCATAATAGTTTTATAATGAAAGCACACTCCCTAGACAGATACATTTACAATTGTATCTGTATTCCTCTGGGTCTATACTGTTTCCCTAAACATAACTCTTAGTGCACAGATACTCTGCCCACTTGTGTGTAACTATATGAATTCATGTGTTTGTCAGAGTACAAACACTAAATCCCAACTAAAGAAGTCACCTGGTACAGCATGTCTCTGTTGATGCTGTGAAGACTAGCAGGGGTGTACTTATGCTTCACAGATGGTTTAAAAGAGGAACCTCCATCAGATAACTGCTGTCTCCCATCCTGGACCAGCATTTGCCTCCAATCCTCATCCTAGAGTTCATATTTGGACTGATGGGGGAACTTTGTGGCCCTGTGGGTGTTTATCTGGGCACTTGGAAGCCCAACTCTGTTCCTAACTCGCCTGGCTGTTGCAGATTCCATTGTACCATTCTGCCTACCTTTCAGGGCTGACTACTACAGGTGTGGAAAAGACTGGCTCTACGGCGATGCCCCTTGTCGGATCCTGCTGTTCCTGTTGGCAGCCAACCGTGCAGCAGGAATCTTCTTCCTCACTGCTGTGGCTGTTGACCGTTACTACAAGATTGTCCACCCACTAAACCGTATTAACCACATGGGACTGGGCTGTGCTCTGTGGGTCTCCTTTGGCCTGTGGAGCCTGGTCGTTCTTGCTACTGGATACCTACTTGCTGATTTCTTCTACCTAACAACCGTACACAGAGTTTCAACATCTGCATGGGCTTCAGCCTCTGCCTGGCACAATACTTTTTATACCATTCAGTTCTTCCTGACCACTGCAATTGTTGCCTTCTGCACAGTCATTACATGGCAGCTGAAAAACAGGACTGTGCACTCAAGGGGGGAAATCAAACGGGCTGTCCAGTTTTTTAGCTGTGGCTGTGATTATTATTTGTTTCTTCTCTAGCACTGTATCACACATTGCTGTAGTAATCCTCATGGCATGGTATAATTAATGCAAGTACTTCAAGGATGTAAAATGGTAATGTGCAAGTTTGTAAATTTAGCGTCATCTACTTGTATTGATGCACAAAATATAATTACTTTTGAGTATTATTATAAATTGTCAATTCAAAATGTCTACTGTAATTATAGAATGATCTAGTCTCCCTCCATATATATGTGCACTGCAAACGTTCGTAAGTTATGTCAACAACAGAGACCGTCTTTTTCTGCCACTAGAAGAAAAATCACCGTTCACAGTTAAATACATCCTATACGGCCTGTGAAGTTCAGATGGCTGCCTTTCCCTGTCGGAAATATCGGTTTAATCGCAAATTAAGCACAACATGGTAAACAGCCCAGTTACTATGATGCAAACTTCAGGATATGAAGAGTATGGACGTCTAGTCAATAAGTGATGTAAAAGCGAAGCAATTTATTTTTTATGTTTGCCATTGTGCCCATATAATATTGTTATTGCAAAGTAAGAGTGAACATTTAAGCAAAATGTTCACTCTTACTTTGAATCTTAGTTGTCCCACATATTAGTTTGTTCAATAAATTACATACCTAATAGGAATGTTCTCATCCGCTTGATTTCTAACATTAACGAACAGCCAACAAAAAACAAACGTGTGTAATCATTTCCGACCTTAAATCGTGTTTCCGATTTCGCAGCTCGGATCTAGGAGTTTAGGTAGAGCACATGAAGGCAGCATACGTTTCCAAGGTGACGTCAGGCTGGGCTGGGCAGGGAAGAGAAGAGCGGTTTGATAAAACTAGCGGTGCAAAGCAAGGAGGGTTTATATTTGGTGCAAGGTAACGTTACGCTGCGCTCACGGCGTCCGTAACAGAAAACCGTTTCATCAAAAAGACCCAAGTAAGCCGTCACAGTAACTTTTCTCACTCTCGGCTGCTTCCATTTTCTTTTTATATTCTGTGAGTAGCTCGCTAGTTGCCTAACGTTAACCTCAGTTATGCTATGTCGCTAGTCTCTAGCTAGCTAGCTTTCGCAGCCAGGGGCGAATTCCACCAGGGACTGGGAGCTCCAGACTGGGGCCATGGCTAGTTCCTGGAAACAAAATATGGCAAGGGAGAGGTTTAAGCACTGGTAAAGCTTTGTAAATTACTGCCATATGACATGTTCGATCAATGTAAGCATCGTGAAATTAAATGTACTATATGTTAAGGGGGAAAGTGTTGTTGAGTTACACCTTTACAGAGATGCCCTTATTGCAGCAAGTAGAACGCGCCCAAACAAACTACATGAGCCAGTCTAATCCGTTTGTCATGTAAAGTAATGTGCACATCTGTGATGATACAGGAAAAGTGCTTTTTAATAACGTCGCCACGTATGGCTAGAGACAAATCAACACTAGTCTGTGATGCAGTCAGACACTGGTTGCACATCGATTTTGACAGCTCTGGGTGTGCATGTTGTTTTGGTCTGGCTGTGCTGGCTGGGCGGGGGCGTTGAGCTACACTCAGCTGACAAGCCATCTCATTTGACCTGGTCATTGCATTGGATCAGTCTGAGACATTACTGTTATTATTCTGCTAATGTGTGATCATTACACTGTAGCGCATGTAACGTTAAGGACAAAAGAAAAACGTGTGCAATAGGAACAACACGCGGACAACACATTGAAGCTTGTCCTTGGAATAGAAGGAGGAGGAAGATAACCAGACTGATTATTAACCTTTACAATTGCTGTGTGACACCGAGCTTGCAGCAGCAGGAACTGACTTTGTTGGAGGGTTTTTTTCCTCCCATTTGGTGGTGTTGGTAACAGTGGAAACTAGGAACATAAATGATTCAGCTCACTCATCAGTTCAAGTTCACAGTTGAGCCACTGATTTCCTGGGGATGGTGAACAGGTGGATTTCTTCAGAGGTCAGTCCTCATCTCCACAGTTTTGAGCTAGTTTATCCCCAGGTTGTTGTTGGCACACTATGATGTGAGATGGTCCACCCCTCGCCTTGGCAGTGTAATGGACAAGTGACTGGATGTATAGTCAGTGTTGTACAGGGAGAGAGTACACATTCCTCTGCTGCACAAGATGGAGTAGGTGGAAGATCAGTCATCATTCTGACTGAATGGGACTAAAATGGTCTATAATGCATAATGCAGATATAGAAAGGCATCATAACCTTTTGAAATAGTCACTGTTTTTGTCTTACGGCCTGAAATGAAAATGCATATAATACATATTTTTCCAGATTTATTTACACATTTTGCCTTACAACATTCAAGTGAAAAAAGGCAACATTTCTGTTAAGTAATAAAGATAGAAAATTTTGAATAATAGGGTTGGAAAAGTCATCAGTCCCCTCAGAATAACCATTGTAAACTTGCTCATGTATAACCAATCACCTTCCAGATCACACACCAAGCTAATTGGCCTCCACCTGACATCAATTGTATTGGTTTTGATTATTTCAGAATAAAATCAGCTGTTTCTTGAGGATTCCACTCCTAGTAGTGCATGGTAACGCAAACAATTCACTATGGCTGGAAAGGTGCCTTCAAAAGGACTCTGGGATAAATTTGTGGATAGGCACGCACAAGTTAGGAGAAGGATATAAAAATATTTCAAAGGCTTTAACTATCCCCCTGAGTACCATTCAGAGTATTATTACAAAGTGGAAGGCATATGGCACCACCTACACCTTGCCTAGATTGGGCCGTCCCTCCAAACTGGATGACAGAGCCAGGAAAAGAATGACCAGGGAAGCTACCAAGAGGCCAATGGTAACTTTGAAGGAGTTACAAGTCTTTATGGTAGAGATTAGTCGATCTGTGCACGTGACAACAATCTCACAAGCTTTACACAAAGCTGGCCTGTATGGCAGGGTGGCAAGAAAGAAGCCTCTTCTGAAAAAGTGTCACACTGAGTCTCATTTACGTTATGCTTAAAAACACATAGAAGATGTCATGATGCCATGTGGCAAATGGTTTTTATGGACAGATGAGATAAAGATGTAACTTTTTTGGCTGAACACCAAGCGCTATGTTTTGTGAAAACCAAACAGCACACCACCCAAAACACACCATACCTACAGTGAAGCATGGTGGGGGCAGCATTATGTTGTGGGGGTGTTTCTCTTCAGTGGGGCAATTGGTCAGGTTTGAAGGGAAAATGGATGCTGCCAAGTACACACAAACTCTTGAGGAAAACCTGCGGCCCTCTGCTAGACAGCTGAAGATGGGCAGGTGGTTTACATTCCAGCACGACAACAACCCAAAACACACCGCTAAAAAAAACAATGCAGTGACTAAAGCACAGGAAGGTGAATGTTCTTGAGTGGCCTAGTCAACGCCCTGACCTAAATCCTGTGGAAAATCTGTGGATGTACTTGAAGAGTGCAGTACATCGCCGCTCACCCCGGAATTTGACTGAATTCAAACAGTTCTGCAAGGAAGAATGGGCAAATATTGTCCAATCTAGGTGTGCAAAGACATATCCAAACAGACTGATGGCTGTAATTAAAGGAAAAGGTGCCTCCACAAAGTATTAAGTCAGGGGACTGATGACTTTTGCAACCCTGTTATTATAGTTTTGATTTTTTGTATTACTTTTCAAAAATGTCCCCCCTTTTTTTGCACTTCAATGTTGTAAGGCAAAATGTGTAAATAAAGCAGGAAAAATGTGGATTTTTATGTATTTTCATTTCAGGCTGTAAGACAAAAAATAGAGACTCTTTTAATAGGGTATGATGACTCTATAGGCACTGTACATGCCCCTGTAATATTTGAAACTCTCCACTATAGCCTCCGTAGTGGTGTTTAGGCAGGCTTGTCATATGGACAACCCTATATGGAATCATTTATAAATAACAAGTAAAATGTTGTGTTGCACAATACAGAGCCCAGTTTGCCCCATGTTTTTCTTCTATAGGGCATTTCTACTTTTCTACCATCATTTCTATGGCTTTGTTTTGGTGCACAGTGTCCGCTTTGTGTTGTAAGTAAGTAATGTTTGTGAGTAAGCAATCTGCAGTTGTTGTTGCTTGCTAGGCCTGGCTATTTGGATATTTTCAATGTTCATGCTGGTGTTGGTACCATTAATTTGATACCAATACAAGCAATTCCTTGTTTGATTCCCTGAATAATTAGAAGTATTAGGTGTACATTTGTTTTCACAAATCCAGCAATTTGCTTCTGCAGAATATTCAATTAGTCAAGTGTCCAATTTTATAGCTATTAACGTCTCTTTTTGAAATGATGTAGTTAATGTGGTAATGCTAGATATTTTAGATACTTGGGGACGGCAGTGGCTCAGGAGGTAGAGTTCCAGCCCAGCAACTTCAAGGTTGAAGGTTCGAGTCCAGCTCTTCCCGGGAAAAAAAAACATCTGTCATAGTGTCCTTGAGCAAGACACCTAACCCCAAATTGCTTCTGTTGAACCGGTTGGCGCCTTGTATGGCTGCTTCTGCCAACAGTATGATGACATGTGAGTTGCTTTGGATAAAAGTGTCTGCTAAATGCCGTAATGTAATGTAGATACTCGGGTCAGTCATATGCTTAGTTTTGCTTTGTTACATTTGCTAGCATTGCAAGCTAGCTTTGTGACAATAAAATAAGCCAGATATGGTGCAATACTTTTAGTATTTTCAAACTTAAAAAGTACGCTCAATGGTTGTTTTGTTTGGTGGTATTTCTATTTGTTTGTTCATTGCATTTCTAGCACTATGTTGTGTTTTTACGAGTTTACTTCATTACTTTTTATTGTTGTATTATTTATGTCACACTTGGACTGGTATTTTTACAGAGGTCAAAATGTTGGTATTGTGACAACTCTAACCCCAAGCATAGTGCGTCTATACAAATTGATGATTATAACAGTTGTGTAGTTATTAAAGAAAACATAATAGTTTGTATCACCTTGATATATTGGCAGATACTAGAAAGGTATGTGGAAAGTGACATCCTTACTTAAAACTGACATTGCAGTGGTTGTCTGATGGGACTGATAGAAGGTGGCTGGATATTGAGAAGTCTGATTCGCTGATAGGCGGCATCGCCTCTATCTCTTTCTCTCTCTCACTTCTCTTGCTCTCCGTCTCCCCGTCTACTTTCAAAAGAGCTGAAGCGTGCTGCTCTATGGGAACCGAAGGAGAGTGTTTTCCCTACTTCCGTCGTAGGGGGAAGACTTTTACTTTTACGGATGACATTCTATATCAACGTCTCGGAAGCAGCTATATGCACAAAAAACATCTTTTCAGACTCAGGGAGGGGTGGAATGTTTTACAAAATGGAGGTAACATTTGTTAATTCTCTGAAACTCACTAAGTAACAAATGCAAATGAGAGTAAGTAATCAGCCGCTTTTTCAGGACTTTAATTATTGTGAATAGGATGGATTCAAATAAGATAAGTGCTTGTTGGACAGAATGTGGGGAAGATGTAGCTAATCATGCACATATATTCTGGAGGTGCCCGTTTTTAGATAACTTTTGGATGGAGGTTTTCAACTTAATTGATACAGTTTTTGATTGATTTTACATTACCAAGAAACCCATTCTAAGTGCTAGGCCAGAAGAAGTGAAAGGCAGAAATTATCTTTGTGGCTGTGAAAAAACCTATAACGTTCAGATGGCTCAAGAGGAAACCTCCAACCATAGAATTTGAATTGGATAGAACGTACATTCCACTGTTTGCCGTGGTCATTTGACTAGTACACCATAAAATGGTGCCTATGGCTTTTTAAGGTTAGTTGCTATAGTGACAGCGGAAGTCTGGGCAGTAAGGCTGTAAAGTGTATCACACTGTGGCTGTAGCCTAAACTAAAAAGAGTTAGCTTTGTAACTTTACAAGATTATCAATTAAGTAATAAAATGTGACGACTTATCAACAGTATTATAATGCGATTAAACCCAAATCGGTCCAACAAGTAGCCTCCTTCAGTGACTTGCCATAAGTCGGTTTATATGGAAGTTAGCCCAATGTTCCAGGAGTGGCAGCCATTTTTATCTGTACCAAAAATGGCAGCCGCTCCGACCATCCTAGAATGTTGATTTGAATGAGGGTGTCCGTTCTATCCAATTCAAATTCTATGCCTCCAACTTGTGAAGAATGGTTGATTGTAGTAAGAGGAATCTACTCAATGGTGCGGTTAGTTTAAAAAATGGAAGACGTATGATTGTACTGACGCACATTCTTTTCAATAAAAAGATACTGTATGTTGCAAAAAAAAGAAGAAAACTGACATTGTTCCATCCTTGCAGGATGATATGTCTTTTATTATTGCTGTTTCGTTATCTCTTCATACATTGCATCTGAGTGACATCTATTTCAGAGGTGATCAGTAGGAAGTAAGGGGCATAATAAATAATTAAGTAGCTGTCTAAATAGTAAACACTTTATTATAGGATGACTGTAGTTATTTTTCATTTGATTTTGTTTGGTTTTCCAGCTCTATTCCATCAAGTTGGGGCATTGTTGGGTGGTGGGGAAGGCCTTGTCCCCCACCTTGATCAGGCCAGACACCCAACAGCTCCCCACCCCTGGACAGACAAGGAGCCATGAGTACAGGCAAGCCTAGTGGACTCAAACCTCCCAGCAAAATAGGCCGCCCAGCTGGGGTGGCAACGAGGACATCCCCCTCCTCTGGTGAGAACCAGCAGAAATTATTCTAATAATAGATAATGTACAATAACTGTGGAGGATATGAGTAATTCTGTATTATTTTAGCTTTCTTAATATTATGCCAGAATGTAATGAGTAATGATCACACTCAATTCATCCTTATCTGGCTTGTTTGCACACACATTGACCACAGACAGTCCTAAACAGGAAACGTAAAGGAAAATACAGCTTTTTCAATTTTTTGATAACTTCCCTTTTCACCTCTGTTGTACTTATCCACATGTCATTTACTGTTGCATGGTTTTGTGGTCATACTTTGCGGCATGTTTCCTTTGGTTATTCTCTTTTCCACGGAATCACTTAGTCCTGCATCTAGATGGGAGGGTACAAAGTCCTTAATTGATCATAGACTCTGAGGGGAGATTGGTCTAGACAGGCCAAATGATGACTGTATCTCTCTCCATATTCTTAAGGTAGACCTAATTTATTCTAGTTTCTTTCATAGGAACATCTAGAAAAGGTAGCAATGGTTCTCTGTATTTTAAGAGGTGCTTAATCAATTTTCATTGTCCGTTAACTATATTGCTCAGAGCATTGATTAAAATGCTACTGGTCAGGAACAAGAAAATGTATTTCTGTAAATAAAGTGAACACTGCTCAGTTTGCTTTGATTGCTGATGCTTTCAGATTTATACTCTGTCAAACAGAATATTTGATGAAGTGTCAAACTGAATGGGATCCTACAAGCAGGGGAAGGTCGTGCAACTTTTAATCACATACAGGATCTGTTCTTGTGCTGTTTGCATTGACTGACTGTCTAAAAGGCTGGTGTAGTGATAGTGTGGAGGGTGTCCATCCTTTAATCAGGAGGCCTGGGTTCAAGCCCTCATGACAGCATCAGCCCTGCAGAAGTGTCCTTGAGCAAGATACTGAAACAATACCAGTTATTGCAGTCATGTTGTTAGATGATAGTCAAAAGGAGTGAATAGTGGTTATAATTGTTATTCCAGGCACTCCAAACCCGGTTCCTCCAGAGAAGTGCCCTGGCGATGTGACCTCCCCAACCCAGGATGGAGCTGGGGACTTTCAAGTAGGAGAAAGGGTCTGGGTCAATGGCAGGAAGCCTGGGTATGTGCAGTTTGTTGGGGGTACACAGTTTGCCCCTGGGCAGTGGGCAGGCGTTGTGCTGGATGAGCCTATTGGAAAGAACGATGGGTCAGTTGCAGGGGTCAGGTACTTCCAGTGTGATGATGGGAGGGGGATATTCACCCGGCCTCCAAAACTATCCAGGACTGCACTTCCAGAGAAGGAGGTGAACGGGGGGCAGGCCAGCCCAGCACAAGGAGCCTCTGCAACAAGCGAGTCTGCACCTGCTGGCACTACCTCAACTGGTAACGTCGAGCGAGCAAAATTATCAGTGACAATGCAGATAAACATTGACAGTAAAATTATTTTGTGCAGTGCTGGCAATGCTGGGCAACTAAATTAATCTGTACATCATAGATTAAACAGCATATTTGCAAGATTTGTACTTGTTTTGTTACATTGTGTAAGCACACTGAAGATTGTGTTATTGGTTCAGTTCAGGGCACAGGCATAAAGACAAGTGGCACACTTAACCGGAGGCTCACAGCCAGCGAGTCGGTGTCTAACCTTTCAGAGACAGACTCAGTCAAGAAGAACAGAAGAGAGCTAAGGCTGGGAGACCGTGTGCTGGTAAGACGCTCAATGTTTGAACCCATCCTTAATTGCAAACCAAGATCAGGCTTAATAATTATGCTCTTACAAAAAAACAATTCTCAACATTGTGTCTCTGTTTTTTTGGTGTCTTTGTGTGTAGGTTGGGGGTACCAAGGCAGGAGTTGTACGGTTTCTGGGAGAGACAGACTTTGCCAAAGGAGCGTGGTGTGGAGTGGAACTAGATGAACCACTTGGCAAGAATGATGGAGCTGTTGCAGGGACCAGGTGAAGCATGAATTGAGACCTATAAAGTCAACTAGCAACCTGTAGGATATCAGTTTTTATCCCACAAGTGACAAAGATCCATTCTAACACAAGTCTGCAATTACTTAAGGAATAAGTTCCCAAACACGTAGATATCAGTTGTTCCGTTGAGGTTTCAGTCCATGCCTGACTGTATGGTGCAACTCCTCTTCCTGTTTTCTTCTCAGATACTTTCAGTGCATGCCCAGGTATGGTCTGTTTGCTCCAGTCCACAAGGTGACACGTATTGGCTTCCCCTGCACCACCCCTACCAAGACTAAGAGCTCACGGAGGAGATCCACCCTCAAGAAGAGCCCCAGTGCCTCCTCTATAAGCTCGCTCAGCTCTGTCACCTCTTCTGTCAGCGGCAAACCCAGCCGATCGGGACTGGTAAGACACACGCAATGCTATCCTCCAATACTGTCGGGCTCTGTGCTTATCGTCATGCGCTCCACTCCAAAACTGTAAAAATCTTGCTCTAGTTTACTGTGATGAATGCCTGTATCTCTATAAACATAGACTGAAAACCTCACACTGCCCTCTTTCCACTGAATGATTTACTCTCTCTACTTATAAATCATTATATCTCTCCTTAGCTCTTACTATCTTTCTTTAGCTAGCCCTTGTTCTTACACCATTGTTCTATCATCACAGGATCATTGTAAGGGCACAAATGCTTGTAATCTAGGAAGTGAAGCTTATTCTACTGTTTTACACATTGTAATTTGCTTTGGAAAACAGCATCAGCGAAATGCCTAAAATATAAAATGTGAATGTGTCTGTCTCCATCCAGCTGACAGAGACGTCGTCTCGGTACGCCCGTAAGATTTCTGGCACCACGGCGCTGCAGGAAGCTCTGAAGGAGAAGCAGCAGCACATTGAACAGCTGCTTGCGGAGAGAGATCTGGAGCGATGTGAGGTCGCAAAGGCAACTAGCCATGCGGGAGAGGTGCAGCAGGAGCTGGCCCTGCTGAGGAAGGGACAGGATCAGGTCAGATACATGTACACATCAGCATACTGTACCAGCTGCTATCAAACAAGAACATAGGCTAACAAGCATGGCTAAATAATAAACATACAGTTTATTACCTTTATTTGATAAATAAACAATTGTCTGTAATGCTAAAAACTGTTCTCAATCAGTTGTCAATCCATGATACTTTCACCCATGTCTTCTAATACTTATGTCCACGACAGTCACAGAATCAAACTCTAAATTTCACTTGTAAAACTGCTTACTTTCAACAGTATATCAGTTCAATGTGCTGTAGTGGCATGTAGCTTAAGTAGGCTAGAGCTACATCTTTGAAATGTTTACGCTCTGGCAGACTGTAGCTCTAAGTCAGTAGTTTGCTATATGTGCTAAATATCAAGTTTTCTTCTAAATTGTATCAGGGCATTATTAGAATACCGTGGTAGTCATTATAAACGTGTCCCCAGCCTGTTGCAGGTAAAATGGCACTATAACAATCATGTGAAAAATGGGACTTTTAATAGTGGCATCATTGGTACCCCATTCCTGTCTACCACTTTGTGGTACTGCTGAAAAAACGACATCCAAGATGAATTAATGTTTAATCTTTTCCTTTTAGATTGCATTATATATATCAAATTATATGAATTGTTGTAATCATAATATTATTAATCATATTAATAATAGTTACATTGGCTACAGGTACTACTACTACTAACATATTAACATATTCCATTTACTATTATAATAATCAGATTATGAATGTATATTAATGTCATATGGAATTGTATTTTGTGTGTGTGTTAGTATGCCCTGGAGATGGAGGCAAAGCTGGATCAGTTGCGTGCCCTGGTGGAAGCAGCAGATCGAGACAAGGTGGAGCTGCTCAACCAGCTGGAGGAGGAGAAGAGGTGGGTGGTCTGGGTGAACCTGTAGTCTGTGCATGGTACATGGACACCATTAAAGTCAGTGGTGGAAGCCATCATCAGTGGACTACAATGGACTACAGCTAACATGGTTTACAATTATTTTCTGTGCACCAACATCATATATGTACAGATACTATTATTTTCATAGAGGCGAAATTGAAAGAATATTACTATCCCCATTTGACAGGAAAGTGGAGGATCTACAGTTTCGTGTAGAAGAGGCATGCATCACCAAAGGAGACCTTGAGGTAACCAGTAGTTTATATACGGTAGTCTGATTATCTTTCAAACACTGTCTCTGTCTCTCTCTATCTCTTTCTGGGCATCTTGCAAAACTGAATTAAGCAGACGTCGACCATTTATGGGTTTTTCAAGGCCGATACAGAATTTTAAAGTACAAAACAATTAATTATAATTAAATATCAGGCTCACATTGTTTTTATAATATTATTGTGTGAATGCTTGATAAATGAGGTGAATAGTCATTGATATTTTACTTGACCTAATTCCAGATTCCAGATTATTATCCCAAAATGAGAGGTCATCTCTGTATTTCCAACCTGGTGAACAGACCTTCAAACCTTGGTTGTCAGTTAACCAGACTCGTTGAGCTCAAGCATATACAAGTGAAACACTAAAACAAAAAGAGATCATTTAAGCTTGAGGGTGTCTTTTTATACATACATTGTTGATTAAAATAAACCTATGGTAATAGTTTGGACCTGCAGCACTGCAAGTGAACTTAATAAGATTCACAAATTCTGCATGCATGAGGAGCTGATGGTCTGTGTGTATTGAATGGTGGAAGAGCGCAGTACCAGAGGGGACGAACAGGCACTAACTAAAGGAAGACATATGCCCCAAATAGTACTAATTATCATTTAGTAGCTAGAATTACATAGATTTTATTTATTAGAGTAATGACAGAGTAATTGCAATTTTGTCCAATCTTTAAATGCAGAAATATGATGTCACCAAAACATAGGTGTAAAATTAAGGATTCAGTTGTACGGTGGCTGCCTTGACCAGTAAAAATGTCCTTGTGGAGCTGACTGCAAACATTGAGAGACAGCTCCAGGGAACAGTGCCAGTGAATGCTCTGATTGATTTTCATTGCCATAGCACATAATTAGCGTGCCCATCCACTTATTACTGATAATTTTTTCAAGCTCTAATCAGCCAAACCCATAAATCGGTCGACTTCAAGCCTTAATGCGTGTGACTTAACCTCAGTTTGGATTTGTTTTTCAGTTTAGCTTTAATTCCTGACAATTTTTGCTCTCTGTTTTCATTTTGTTTAATATCAAATAAAGCAACTATAATGCTAGCATTACCTCTTAGAGTTTCCTATTAAATTATAAGAACTGATGGTTCTAGCCAAGCTTTTAGTTTTCCCTGCATTCTTTGAATCATTAAATCACTGTCTTGTTCGGACACTCGTCTCTCTTCCTGTTCCTTTATTTATTCATTCATGCTTAATTCATGTGCCTCCTGTCCTGTATTTTTCTACCCATTTGCAGCAGTTGCGTTCCCATTATCATTTCATCTTTTCATTCAGTTACCTGTCCTTGAAAGCACTTTGTGTCTGCCTTGCTTTGAGTCTTTTCATATACTTTCATCTCGCTCTCTTGTATTGTATCTCCTGTATTGTCTGCATTCTCTTCAGTCTTCTGAGAAATTGATGTCCGAAGGCTTACATCTATGTCTCTCCCCCGGGCACTGGAATAGAAGCAAACCGGTGTCAGTAGAAGATCGATTGTGGTGATATCCTGTCAGGCTAGAAGTATCTGAGGGATCTGGGAGCCAGAATGAGATTATCTACTGGATTAGCTCCTGAGAGTCTCTAGAACAGGCTGAGCAAATGACTTAATAATTACTGTAGTCTGATTTGGGTTAATTCTTTTCTCTAGTCCATTGTTCACTGCCCTTTGATATAATTGAAACATTGGGACTCATCAGTATTTTCTTACTAATTTGTCTTCTCTTTTAAGTCATGTCTTGTTGTCTTCTTGATGTCTGTGGCACAAAGCTGGCATGTCAGTGTTGCATTGGTGTATATTCTCCTTCTCTTCCTCTTGCTCTCTCTTACTAACAGACGCAGACCAGACTGGAGCATGTCCACATAAAGGAGCTTGAGCAGAGCCTGCTCTTTGAAAAGACCAAAGCTGAAAAACTCCAGAGGGATTTAGAGGACACTAGGGTAATGCTGGAAATCTGTCCCAGTACCACTGTAGGACTGGGTGATGTGCTTTCCCCCAGTAGGTTTAATAATGATAATGATGTGCAGCATATATTGAAGGCATCACAATATGCATTATTATACAGTATTATGCAAGTTGTCAGGTGAACCACAAGTTGCTCCCCTAATGGCCTAGTCCATTGTCGATTAGCCTTGACATAGAGATAGTAACATCTTATTGGGCTTATCATCCCATTCTGTCATGCTGGTATGTGTGTGTGTGTGTGTATGTATGTATGCTTGCTCATGTGTGTGTGTGTGTGTACAGTGTGTGTGTGTGTGTGCATGCATTATGTTTAACAATATGAGAGGCAGATTGTGAGCTGCTTCCTAAACTGTTTATCCAAGTCTTACCTGTCTGTCACAGCTGTGAAGTAAACACCAGTGCAGTGTTGTGGGACCCCTGAGGTAAAAGGAGGTTCAGGTCCATATAAGTGAGCCTTTGTGAATAAGTGAGATTTGGGTAAATAAGTCAAATATATAGGGGAACCTTGGCTTATGTCTTTTTGGGGACTAGAGAATTCACAGATTTAGCAAGCCCTGAACACCCCAATATTGATCCACTTGAATGGAGAGGAAATTAAAGAAAGAACCACCACCATAACAGAAACAGACCTTTGATTTGCCAGAGATCTGTTTATCAGACTTGGGCCAAGTTGTAATTGCAGCAGTGTGGCCGAAAAGATCTTTAACCAGAAGGACCAAGGTTTGAACCCCCATTAGATCAAGTGTCTGCCATGCTGAAGTGGTCTTGAGCAAGTCACTGAATCCCTACTTGCACCTGGTTCTTTTTTTGGTGGCTGAACCTGTGCTCTGGTCTCCCTGTGGAGTGGGACAGGTAAAGAGTTGAATTTACTCCTCAGGAATCAAGTGTCTAAAAAAAAAAGTATGGTTCGTTTTAGCCTTCCTAGGTACCAGATGGGTGGAGTTTGACATCCGGTTTGGATGTTGAAATGTTTAAACATACTCAAGAAAACAAAAAGTACATTTAGTATACCTTCTATGATCAGGGTCCACCTCGATGTGTCGATAAAATGCTTGGCAAGAAATTGAGGACATCACTGAAGGTCTATTTAGGAGAGCTGTGCGCTTGCCGCCAGTCGTTCTTGCGTGCTGTTTTTTGTGGTGAACCTGTTCATTAGCCTAGAGCAGTGCCATGGAGGGCTGAGAGTCTGCAGTTTTTCAGTGCAACCAAAGACTGCACTGATTAACACAGAAAGGAGTAACTAATTAGTGAAATCATCAGGGCCGCGTTCGGAATGGGATACTACCATACTAAACATGTGCCATAGAGTTACATGTAGAATGTAGTGTGTATTGTGTGAGTAGTATCCCATTCCGAATGCGGCCCTGCTGTAGTCATTGGTTGCAATGAAAACCTGCAGACTCTCAGTCCTCCATGGCACATGGTTACCGATCCCTGGTATAGAGTAACACAGGAAAATAGATTCTTTAATTCTCTATGCAGTTTAGGCTATTCAGTTTGATTGAAAAATAATGCACTTGTTTCTGCCTACATAAAATTGTGTCCCTTTGCTGTTAATTGGTTCATACTGAAAGTTTAGGTGTCATATTTAAATGTTTTTAATCCAACAGTGAAAGTAGCTTAAGGGCAGGAAATAGTTTCATTATCAAATTTGTTATTTTAATTAATCACTTGCAATCTTTATCAGTGACATTAAATTTTTTCCCTAATGACATTTTTCATTATTTGCTTTATTAGGAAGGATGAGCCATGGTGTGGCAAATCTTAACATCATATTTTTTATGTATTCTTGTGTCTTTTTATTGAGATGTGTCTTAAGTGGTAACTATGTGCTATGAAACACCCATAGGTGAGACAGCAGTTGGGCCTCTATTTTACTGGGCAACAATCATTGAGCTCTCTTCACTATGAAGCAATTGCTGTGATTGACAACTTCACTAACCATGTTTGAATTATTCTGATGGAGCTGAATCCCACCCATCTGTACTCCAAGCAGGTTAAAACAGCTGTTCATCTTTATATGCAGTTACTATTTGACCCAGCTCTACATGTCTATTATTCTCTCCTCTTAGTCCTTCTCGCTCTTCCTTGCCTTCATGCTTCCTTTCTACATCATCCCTGTAGGTGGCCACGGTGTCCGAGCGGTCCAGGATCATGGAGTTGGAGAGGGAGGTAGCGGACCTACAGCTCAGGCTCACAGAGGATGCGGTGTGTCTGTCCCAGAAGCAGCTGAGCAACCTCAAGGCTCAGGCACATTCTCAGGAGAAAAAGGTTGGTGGAGGTTGTCACAGACGGTGAACATTTTCACTGATGTTCTGCTGAGCCAGTACTGAGCCACAACTGCACAACAGTGTTAGCTTGTAAAATGCATTACTCATTGGTGTCATGGTCATATAATTTATACCATGATGGTACAATTGTAGCAAGCCCTTATTTGAACTAGAGCAAGGTCCTTGATGTGTGTGATTTGTTTAAGCTATCACCATAATGCATCATTTATAGCTCTGCTCAGATGTACGTGTGTATGGGTCTCCTTATCCCCTACTGTATGTTCTATATGTCCCCTACAGATCAGTGAGCTAAGTGTCAACCTGGAGAGCAAACGGAAAGAGCTTCAGTCTGTGCAGCAAGATAAGAGCTCTCTAGAACAGCAGCTAACTAGCCTGGTGAGAAAACACACACACACACACAGAGGATATAAGAAGGCAAGAAAACCACTACATAATAATCACGAATAATCACACATCAACACAAATCTGTTATTGCTTCAGTGTTGTGTGGAGTGTCTAAATATAGGATAATGTATTGTTTCTGCAGTACAGCGACACAGTTATGTGACATTCAAAAGAGGATATTGCTTGTAACTGTAGAGTTGTCCAGTCATTCTTTTCCCATGTTTACATGAAATGTTTGCTCTTGGGCATCGGGAAAGTGGCCCCGTTGAGAGAGGCAGCGTTTTATGTACGAGACTTGCATGTTTTCTGGACATAGTCATCTTTCCCTGGCTAGCTCCAGGTGAAAGAATACTACTATGCACGTGTTTAGCCTGTAGTCAAGCTGCAGTTTCATCATTTCAGAGACAAAAGCTTGACATAGCTGAGGACGAGAACAGAAGAACAGCAAAGATCATGCAAGGTAAACATATCAGACTTTCATATATCTCTACTGGAGACAATGCTTATGCACATTCAAATTAATTTGTATGTGCCATGTTGGACTATCCTTTGGGAGAAGGGCTGATAAGAAGTAATGTTAGGTGATGTTATCCATTTGTTTTCTGTCAGAGCTGGAGAAGAGTGTGGAGCAGGTAAATAAAGACCACCAAACCCAGAAAGAGGAGAGCCATCACAGAGAGAAAGAGCTCAAAGACCAGCTGACACGGGTAGGTTTACATGTGTAGTCATTATTGTGTACAGTTTTCATGTTGTAAAGCATGATGTTGGTACAACACAAGACTTAATAAAAAACACAGAGACATTGAAACATACAAAAGCCACACAATGATACCTTGCCTGTAATTGGTCATCGTATTGCTATGCTTACACTGCAAACAAAATAGCCTGATAGGTAATGTTTCTTGTTCTGCAATCTGTGAATTGAGTCGGGACTTCTGACTCTGCCTGGAGCTAACTCTCTGCACATGCTGTATCTACATGATGAATCAGTTTTCTGGCATTTGCCGACCAATTATTGGTGGTATTCTAGAAAGTTTATTTTAGTTTATTTTTACAAAATGATTATACTGAACATTTCACAACCAAATACTTTTTTCATGTTTTGTTTGAAAACAAGGGCCCTTAAGTAATCATTCCTTTCTTTAAATAGTCTTCCTTAAAATCATCTTCATTTCCAGGGTGCTGTCATTCAGACCTATTGAAGCACTCCCACTCTAAAGCTGACTATGGCTTCAGGCTAGCTTAACATTGTTAATACATTACAACACACACATGCACACATTACCCTCTCCCATCTGAGTTTAATAAGTCTATGCAGCCAGCCAGTCCTCTTCCTTTATTCAAGCTTTACCAAATTTGGCATAGACTAACAGCTGTAACTGTAACTGTAAAAGTAACATTACCAACAATAATAATAATTCATGCCAGATTTCTTAACAAAATTACTGCTGTGAAATGAAACTTTATCATTTATCAGATAAAGTTTATTAACATATGTTTTCATTTGTGTCTTAAACGAAAATACAGAGTTTTATAAAAGTATTTTCTCAGGCATGTTCTTTCAAAGTTTAAGTAATGAGAGACATTCATTCTTTCAGTATCTGTTCTATGAATTTGTATGTTTTGGGCCCAGTGTATTGTCCACCTCGAGGGTCTAAAGCTGGTGGTGCCAGGTAGTTTAGGCCTTGTAGCAGGGACGTGCGGTCAGGGGAGGCAGGTGAGGCAGACACATGCAATTGGCCCGTGCCTGTTGCCGTATCTCTGCATTTCGCCAATATAATGTTTGCAGATACGCTTATATACCCGGATTTTCCACAGTCTGACCCTTGTCTTTAACCATTAAAGATTAATGTTCGTAAGTGACATAATTAGGTCTGCTGATGGGACATAAAACCGCAGTGAAAAGGCACAAGGTGAATCAAGTAATATTTTTGATTCATTGAAGCGGGCGTACGTGAGCCAACAGGTGCTTGTTGCTGCTGTTCTTCTACTCAGAGGCATCAGGCGAGTCAAGTGTAGAAGAGGAATGAATTAATGAATCTCTAGGGATGACTAGAACAAGACTTTCAGACACACAGAGACAATTGAAACAATTTTGCCGAAGCTTCATGAAACGCTCGAAACACTACTCGACAGTGAAGTCATTTACTTATAGAAGTATTTTCACCTGATTGAGTAAGGACTCCGTAGTCGAGCGGAAGCGAGTTTGTCTTACAATCTTTAGGAGTTTTGAAGCGTGATATCGAACCCAAGCTTTTGCTTCTTAAGACTTTATGTTTTTTCTTATCTTTACGTACCTTTAATACGTACCTTACGTGTGTGTGTGTGTGAAGAATGCTGATAAGATATGAAATAACCAGTAGCCAATTGAATAAGCTACACTTTTGGGTTTATATATTTGTAAATCTGACTCTAAAGGAGTCAGTGCCTCACCAACCATGAACCTCACCGCACGTCACTGCCTTGTAGAATAGGTAGGCTTGCTATGGTTTGCTAAAAATGTATATTGTGTGTCTTGTCTTGTGTTTGTCTTACATTATTCTGTAATTCCAATGATTGTTGTTCAGTTAAATCTAGTTTGGCTCATTTTCTGTAAAGTCCTTTGAGACATGCTTGTGATAAAGGGCTATATAAATAAATGAACTTGAACTTCACTGTGAAGTGGACTTCTCAACTGGGGAAAAAGACAATAGAAAAAATAATGGAAAAGATAAACATAGGAGTTATTGTACCTTGCATGCTCAGTCTCTCATGTTGATCTTTTAACTAGAAAATGCGCTCAGTTGATCGCATGACCTCCGCCAAGGAAGCCATCCATAAAGCATGTGTCAACCTATACAGTTTCCCATATAAAAACTTGTATTTTCAGTATTTTGGAAGTATACAGCCGTATGAGAGTAAAATACAGGAAATCATTGATGTTACATGAATCCGGAAGTTACTGGTATATGCCTTTTAGTCAGGTCACGCCCCCTTTTGGTCAGTGGGCATGGAAAGTTAATCTAAATTTGACCATGTCCTACTTTTCTACAAAGTTTCACGAAATCCGTTGATAACTTTTTGAGATATCCTGCTAACAGACAGACAGACAGACACAGAAGGACAGTCAAACAGATGGAGGGAAAAACATAATCTCCCATGAACTCCGTTGGTGGAGATAACCAGATAGTCCCATTGAGATTTTGAATCTCTTTGCAAGGGATACCTGGCCTATAAAGCAACATCAAGACAATCGTAAAAGTTACAGACCAACAACATACAACAATGTACTGTACAAAAACGAAAAAAATATCAAAGTCTCACAAAAGTTACGTCTAAATGTATTTTACAAAATCTGGCCTTGTAGATAAAGACGCACCAATGAATATGTCTACAAGTGGTCAAGGCAGGCTCATAAGCCTTGGTTCAGAATTTGTAATGGCCACTGTGGGGTGATGTGAAGCTAAAAGTAGCTATTATTGATGTCCCATTATGTTTTTCAGGCTACTCAGAAGTCAGAGAGGACAGCCCAGTCACTTGAGCAACTGACCAATGAGAAGTGGGCACTGGAGACTCAGGTAAGCAGGAGGAGCTAAATGGAAATGTATGGGGTAATATATAGTGTGGCACACTCGGGGGTGAAATGAGTGTCCACGTGACCGGAGATAACAGAACAGCTGTCCACACACAGTATCACAGAGCACAGTATTTTATTCACTGTCTCGGGGAGAGAATAGGTTAGTCCGTTAAAGGCAATGTCATTTAAGGGGTCATCGTTATCCAGTCCAGGAGTCGGAAGGCTCTCGTACAGTCCGGGGGTCAAGGCAGGAGAAGGGTCGTCAGACAAAAATGGGTCGTTACCAAACAGGGCTCTCAGACACAGTCATCCACTGGATCGGCAGTCTCTTTCCACTCTCTTGCTTTCCTCCTCGTACTTTCCTCATGGGTCGCACACTTTCCCCGGCTTTCTCTCCCCTTTTAAACCCTGCCGCCCCGTGCTCTGATTGGCCCTGCCCGCTCTCCCTAATTGCCTCAGCTGTATGGGATCTGGCGCTAATTGGGGCGGACGTCCGTATATGGGCTTTAGCGTCCATGCAGGGAACGGCACGTTTTACCTCTCCCCTCCTAAACTCCCTCCGTCTGCCACATACCACCCCGGGAGGAACGGTCCCTCCTGAACATCGTGTCGGCGTTCCCATGGGCGGTGCCGGACCTGTGGATGACAGAGAAGGCAAAGGGTTGTAAGGACAAGAACCATCGGGTGACTCTGGCATTGGTCTCCTTGGCTCGGCACATCCAGACCAACGGAGCATGGTCCGTCACCAGGGTGACGTGCCGTCCCAGCAGATAATACCGTAAGGTCTCGAGTGCCCACTTGATCGCGAGGCACTCCCTCTCTACCGTGGAGTACTTTTGCTCTCGAGGCAGCAGCTTTCGGCTGATGAATGTGACCGGGTGCTCGTCACCCTCGTGGAGCTGGGACAGAACGGCCCCCACCCCGGTCTCTGACGCGTCGGTCTGGACAATCAGCGGCTTGGGGAAGTCCGGGTTCACCAACACCGGTCCCGAGCACATGGCCTCCTTTAACCCTTGGAACGCCTTCTCT
>OMOT01065710.1:0-10972 GCA_900312575.1 Acanthochaenus luetkenii | reverse complement strand
GGTGTTCCCTCCTCCTCCTCCTCACACCCAGAGGGACTTTCTTCATTCCTCGATCCTCCTGCACGTCCCGGGCTGTAATCCCAATGCTCCTTAATCTGATGTAAATACTAATGTAGTTCAGGTATTACTGCAACACTGCCAGAGACTAAACCCCGACCTACCACATGAGTATGCATTATTTATTTAGTTTAAAAGAGAGGGATTTTGTTCTTGATTATGATGTTAGGCATAAAGACATATGGCTTAGCGTTTGCATGTGACTGGATGCTCAGCAAAAATGTTCAGCGCCAGAGAGCCAAATATTAGATAATCCTTAAATAAAGTAGTAATCTATCAGCAGAATTGCACTTTTCCATTCTTCCTCACTCCCAGCATGCATCATGTCTTCCGCCATATGTGATGTCTGTGCCAAGACAGAAAATCCATTGTTTTTTAATATTACAGTTATCTCTTGAATCAAGGGCTGGATTTGGTTTTCATTTTCTGCCTAATACTCTTACACTTCATCCACATCACTTTCACACCGTTTCCGTCAGTTCAACCAAACTCTGAGCACAGCAGATCTACTGCAGCATCATTCGTCCATCGGACCAACCTGGACTTTATAACGTAACTGCCAACAACAGACTCATACAAGTTTGTCAAATCAGCACAAACTCTAAAAGTCAGTCTCCATGTTGCTGACAGGAACAATGGACCTCATTCTGGAACATTTCCCCAAGTGTCTTGTTAAATGTCTTCTTACGAACTTCGTTAGACCAACTAAGAAAGATCCCTGATTCATGAACATGTGGAAACGTGCTCAGCTGCTCCGCCACTGATTCTTACAGTCAACCTGTACACCTCGTTTGCTGACATAAACGCCCCGCCAGCTCCTTATAAGGGCATGCAACCACAGGACCGCGCAGGCCCAGGGTGCAGACTTGGCCCTTGGCCCTTGACCACTGATTATTGGATGGCGTGGATCAATTGACAGTTTAGCTCCGCTATATTTGACCAAACGCTATGAGAACACAGTCATTTTGACTCAGTGCTGGGTAAGTAACGTAAAGACACCATTAGACACGCAGCACAATATAAAGAGCAGCTGTCTGGACCGTGGTTTCACAAGAGACGGCTCACTTGACCTCAGTCATACCAGCTATGAATAATCCAGTAATGTTATGTGTAGATTAGTGAATTCTTATTACTCTAGATTCTACAGTATCTCTCCCTGGCAGTGTTTGGATTAGTTGGAAGTTCATAAATGAAAATACACCTGTTTTTCATGTTTCTCAAGCATATTTTGAATAAAACAATCAAATTTTGTATTTTTTTTAAATGAATGAGGCATGTGTTTATTTTCAAATAATTTACAGAAAACGTATTATATTGTGATATATATCGTTATCGTGATATGAAATTACCCACATCATGATAGAAGGTTTTGTCCATATCGCACAGCCCTACTGCGATTGCAGTGCTTGCTCAATTTCTTTTTGAGCAAGTCACCTAACTCAATATATCCAGTAATAGTTAAAACCTAAAAATGTCTAAACCCTGCTCTGTATGAGTGGATGGGAAAGGAGAGGAGTCATTCTGCCAGTGAAAAGTGTGTGAGAGGTCAAAAGATGATGTTCCTCATTCCTGACGCTGCATTACATACTGCTCAGTCTGCCTTACAACACAAAACTTAGTTATTGCACTACTGCAGCAGTCATATGGTCCCTCTCTCACACATACAACAATACTGCTAAGTCACAGTGTGCCTTGTAGTAACGCACACACAAAAAACCTGGCCTGATAGCAACACAGCCTATTTCACAGCGCTGTACTGAAACGAACGGTGTTCTGCCAGTTCATGGTGTTCGGTAGTTACTGAGCAGAATAATTGATGGGTCACTGAGTCAGAGTTGACGCTGTAAAGTAGAGCGCCGACACACGGACTACACAAAAGCCTCAGTGTTGCAACATGAAGCAGCGGCGGCGGTATAGCCTCAGATGATGCGGTGGCGACCACAGTACACATGACGATCAGCAGACAGCATCAGGCTGGAAGATACAGCCTGCTCACTTAGATAACATACATATTCTACAGATAACTGAATGATGACTTACATATACTGTAGACTGATCTGATACTGTATGTGAGGCTCTATTGTCATGAACCATGTTAATCATTATGTACTATGCTACTACATTCAATGTCAGTATGCCTCTGCACAAATGTCACCAAGAAAAATACCTGAACATTAAAAGGTACAGTAAGTAAGGTTTTTCCTGCCCCATAGCACAAACAGACCATAATATATCAGCAGGGGTGGATATTGTTGTTGATCAATAGCACTGACTCAATGGTTACTAGGCCAACTGCTGAGATTTCTGCCTTTCAATCGATCAATCAATCATGTTTATTTATATAGCCGTTTTGTACAAGCATGTCTCAGGGGGCTTTACATTACTTCATACATACTACATCATGCACCATACTGCACACAAACGCATCTATGGGCAATGTAGAGTTTCAAAAGTCACTTTCCAGCCTGGAGTCTTGCTTATAGATTCTCACTTAAAACATTTTTAGATTATGAACCAAATCTAAATATGTTTTTTTTTTGGTCAGCCCTAGAAATTGACTAGATTAATAAAATAAAAATGGTAGCCTTTATTTATTCAGTTTGCTCCTCTCCAGCCTCATATTCATACAGTTCAACACATTCACACTGGGAGCTGCCCAGTATAGCCAGTCTATTACCGTCAGCCACTGAGAAAGCCAACTTTCTACCTACGGCGGCTTTAAGGGCACCTCGACAGATAGTTGATTAGGGAAACATTAATCTTTTTAATAATGCACCAGGTTAGAATGTTCCTTGTACAATTTACAGCATTAGTTCTCTGAGAATCTCTTTCACATCCAAGCAAAATTGGTATTGTGACTCAAACATCCCTAACCAAATAGACATGGAATCGAATCGAGAATTGATTTGGGACCTAGTGAATCGGAGTCTAATCGATTTGGGAAATCAATGGCAATACCCAGCCCTAGATCCATGGTTATTTTGTTTAGACAAATTCTTAATCAAATTAACAGAAAACGTACTACATTGTGATATATATCATTATTGTGATGTGAAATTACCCATATTGTAATAGAAGATTTTGTCCATATCGTACAGCCCTACCCCCAGTCTACCTTTAGCACACAGTGCATCCCGTCAGCAGGGCTGACTGGGTTTCTGTCCAAAGGTCCTCTCTGCTAGCAAGGCCAGCAGCTACTGCAGTCACCCAAGGACAGACAGATAGGCAGTCTAGAACAATATGCGATAATGTATCTTGAGTCCTGAGTTGTCAAAAACAGAGTCATGAAACAGCTGAGGAGTAAAGAGTCGGCTACTCATCCACTGAGCATAAAGTCTCATGCATGAATGAAGCCAGATGGCAAACTTGCAATGACCTGCTCTCAGATTTCCAAGTTAACGAGTCACCAGTTTAGCTACTGTACTGAAATCTAGCAAGACCTCGTCTGTTACTATCAACGTCAAATATCTATTCCACACAGTCAGAAGACAAACTAACCATCCATTATAACCATTATAAAAAAGAGCCCAAGCAATACAAAACGTGCTATTTGGTGGACGCTTTTACTTAAAGCACCTTACAGAGTGCAGGTACATTTAGCATGGGTGGATTCCCTAACCCTGGCAGTATCAATGCCTTCCTAAACAGGACCGCAGCACACAGCTAGAATACAACAGAAGAGCTGTAAAACAACCCAAAAGAAGAAAAAGTGTTGTGCAGCTAGAATGAAAGGCAGAGCAGAATAACAGAGGTGAGGTATACCCTGTTCCTTCCAGAGCCTTGGGGAAGACTGGCAGTCCTTTTTATCCACAGAATTGTTCCCGTTCTCCATGCTGCCCTATCAGCAAATACACATTCCAGAGACGCACAGCAGGAGCAGTAATGCGTGTGTGTGTTCGGCTGCAGGAGCAAACGAGGAGGAGGAGGAAGAGGAAGAAGAGGGAGGGAGGAACCCAGCAAGCCTTCCTCTAGGGAGACGAATGCGGTGAGGAAATGAACTTTCTCATTCGCTCTTGAAGCCACACACACACTTGGTTTGTCTCATATACTCTCTCGCCTGCTGTCAGCCGACTGTCTGCTGCCTCAGAGATCTGCCAGCGCTCTGATGCAGCGCCTATAAATGGCTCTGCCTCTCCTCCCCTTCACAGCCTGCATACGGTCTTTTCCTTTCCATTATTTCTCCCTTCTTCCCCTTCCTCCCACTCCCCTTTGCCTCCATCATCCCTCCCCCGTCTTCCTCTTTATCTCACCTCTCCTCTTCCTCAAATCTGATGATGAAGCAGGGAGACCAATTTTGATGATCTCCATCACTCTGCGAATTTGAAATTGATTTGATTTCCATTTCTGGGATTGACTGATACTGCCCGGTACAGTATAACACAACAACTTGAGGTTTATCTGAAAAGCTATGCCGATTTTGGACTCAATGCAGGTAAAAACAAATGCTGAAAAATACCTTAAAGTACAGTAGTTCAATGGCTACAGTGGCATGTAAACACAAGCATTCACAGGCCTTCTATTTGACCAGTTAACAAGATGTTGAGAATTGAATAGGACCAAATGATGGCTGGTTTCCTGCCAAAGCAGCTGATAGATTAGACAAATTTACCAGCCAAAGCAAAGATTTCTCGGCATTTGGCTCGTTGTAATTTCCCACCATGGCCCCACTTACCTAAACATACAGGGGAGCAGAACAGCCTGGTCTGACTGGGATATGAACTAGGATCTAATGGAAAACTGGACTGTAGGAGCAGATGCGTTCTAAATACACAGGGACTCAATTGAATTAAGATGGAGTGCAGTGAAAGATGATTAAAACTTGAATAATCTTTAGTTAGCTGGTAGCAAACACACAGAAACAGTAGGTGTTTGATTAGTAGTCCATCATCAAATGGTTTTACATTAGCAGGGAGTTGACTTGGATAACCCGAGTAAATTCTGAACAGTGGGGTAATTGTAGAGTCGCTCCACTAGAGGGCAGCTCTCTCATTTCATGAAGTCCTCTGCCTCTCTCGTCCTACCAACTAAGGGGCCTTACTTGTAAAAAAGTTCTTAGATTTAACAATTCAACATCATTATCATTAGCTATAGACATACATCTAAAATGTATGTCTACAGCTTCCATAGCATTGGTAACTCAAGTTCAATGTATGCCTTTGCTATATGATGGAAAATCATAGTTAACTGCCAGATTTTGGTATCATCACTTTTTCCACAAATAATTAGGATTTAGTCATAAGCAAAGCAATTGTGTGTGCGAAAACGTTTCCTAATGAGCCTCCTGCTCTTCAATATGACTTCTCTGTTGTTGCACAACCTCAAACCATTGTCAGAAACACAGAAGTGAAAGTTTTCATACAGAAAAATTATTCTTATTCTGAGTACAAAAACCATCAGGACCAGCTTCTCTCTCCAAGAAGCAGACTGATCAGGTGAATCCAAGAAAAGCTTTGATCCCTTATTGATTGAGGCTTATTGACCCATTAAACCCAAGTCAGTAATGAAGGACAGGAGAAGCTTTAAGGAGAGAACTGAGACATGGATTATGCAAGTCAATATCAGGAAGGTGGTCCCAATATGTTGTATACTCAATGTATTGCAATCATCGACCCAAATGTATGCCAGTTATATTTTAGACATGGACAGATGAATATCTGCTGGATCTCTTATCATTTGGACTCTCACCAGAAACAAACCCACGGTCAATGGTTCACGAAATACGGTAATTTCTATGTTGAAAGAGTCAGCTACATATAAAGTACAAAGTTCATCCATCTTAACTAAGTCTCTGCCCCTGGCCAGTCACACAGAGAGGAATAGGCAGCACAGTGACTCATCACCTTGATGCCAGTCCCTATAGGACTTTGCTCTGCACCTTTTTAGTGCTGTGGTACACGTTGGTGGAATAACACAAATCTGAGGCATCATTGAGACATAAATTAGTGAGTTGGTATAGTAAATATATTGCAAAATGTTTATTGAATTGTCACGGAAAACATTTGAAGAGTTCCAAAATGACTCTTTTTTGACAAACTATTGAGAATATTGAAAATATTTGATTACATGTAAGGGTGATCATCTGAATGTGTAAGTACATCATTTTTGTTTCAATGATTCTCTAAATATCCAACGAACACCTTAAAACCGACCACCAAAACTACACCAGCATGTCTCTTTGTTCTCAAATGGCTGACAGTCTCCCCAAAGGCAGGACTGAATAAAAGCGAGCTGGGTTGAAAATGGTCAGCAATAGAGCGTTCAGATACCGATACCAGTATTTGAAACACCTCTGATACTGCCTAAAACGCTGGATCAGGTATCGGCAAGTACGCAAGTCTATGCACCGATCAGATATCACGGAATTTATCACGTAATGATAGCTCAAGTTCAAGTTCATTTATTTATATAGCCCTTTATCACAAGCATGTCTGTATCAAAGGACTTTACAGAAAATGAGCCAAACTAGATCTACCTGAACATCAATCAAAGGAATGACAGAATAGTATAAGACAAACAGGGACACAGAATCAAGTACAAGACACACAATATAAATCCATAGCTAATTTACACTACACAGGCAAACGAACAACACGTGCGGTGCTAGAGGAGAGTGACGTTAGTCACAGCTAGCTAAATGTCAGCAACGTGGCAACATTTTACCTGGAAAAATCACATCAGTAAAACATCAATGTGCGCAGTGTGCAAGGCTTTAGTTTGGAGCGGCACTAGTGTTACCAAGAACCTGCCATTGCTCTTGAAATTGTGAGCAATACTAAGTTGCTACTGCAATGTGTAGCCTACTTGTTTGAACTTTGTAATCATTGTAATTCTTTATCATTTTGACCGTTTAGTTTTTAAGTTGATGTTGCACTACTCTAACCCTTTTATACAGTTACTGTACTATTTAGACATTTAAATGTATTTGATTTTACTACATTATGGTTGCACTTTAACAGTTTTTAAAATGAATTGTTATTTATTCCTAGATGTATTTATTTATGTTCTTTTACAGTTATGACAGACTGTCAAACTAGACAATAAAATGATCTGTATGAATTTGTTCATGTTTTACAAAGGTTTAAACCTGAGCCAGGCCATACAACAATGATAGCAATCATATCACATCCATACAGGGTTACTCGTATACAGCGGTTTATTTTATTTTTAAACACATTGGTATCGGTTCTGTACTCGGTATCGGCCGACACACAAGTTCAGGTATCAGAATCAGTATCGGGAAGGAAAACATGGTAAAGGAACATCTCTAATCAGCACTCTTTCCAGTGCTAGCGGCCATTTCATCCTTATTTTCATTGGATACGACATGGTATAACATTTTACATGACAGCCAAGCACTAACCTCAAGGATTTACATTTTTAGCACACTTCAAAACAGGCTTTCAACAGTCTCACCGTGCATTCAGACCAGGAGCAACACAATCAACGAGTCATGAAGGACAGGAGACACATTGAGAGAACTGAGACATGGATTACGCAAAAGAGGATGCAACTCAATATTAGGAAGGTGGTCCCAATAGGTTGCATACTCAATGTATTTAAATCAGGGAACCAAAGTTATGACATTTATATTTTCACACACATGTTTCTGAGTATTTGCCCTGAGAGCATTTTTGCTCTGTCGAATTGGATTACCGTGCCGTCTGGTTTTAGCCCCTCTGCTCTGGAAATAACTCGAGATGCCAGTCTGTAACCCAATACCACGTTATAGACTCCATTGCTCCCCAAGACTCCACCCCATCATGTTCACAGCAGCTACATTTAACAGAAGGAAGTGCTTGTTCAGTGCATCGGCCAAGGCCAGACCCGGCTCCTTCAGCAGGGCTTTTAGAAAGTGATGGATCGCCCTCATGGCTCTTCTCTCCTTCATACAACGCAGCTTAGTCATCATTTTGATGGATGACTCAGTTTTATTTAAGCTGATATTGATCCATTAATATACACACACACTAAGAGTTAATGTGTCATAGCTCTCTCTCTCTCACACACACAGACCAGACAGCTACTGTATGGTTGCAGGTTGATATAACTAGTGCAGTGGGACTTTGCTCTTTGGGATTAGCTGACAAGGCCGTGTGTATGTTTGAGGAATCTCCTGTTAATTAAAGCCCTCCTACCTGCATTGCGACACTGGCAGGTCCACAAAGGGTTCTCCATCCCCAAAAACACTCTGCAAGCATTCTTTAGCGTTCTGATTTGTTTGACTTGAGATGCAACGCTACAGTCTGAAGGCCTTGCGTCTACCAGGAACCTCTTTTAGCTAGCAGTGCTAAACAGATGCTAGCGGTAAATATTGGTCGTAGCTCTGAAGGGTTATGCTTATTATTATGGTACAGACCGTTCCAGACAGTGTCAAAATAACCAACACTCATACACTAGACGTAAACATTATCTTAAGATGACTCGCTTGGATGGCTAGCAGCATCACTGTTAAACTGGCCAATTGCGTTAAAAGTCCATCCCTTGTACGGGGCGTGCCCAGCCCGAGAAGAACCTGTCTGAACACGGAAGTCTCAGGCACTCTCGTGGGGGCTACTGACCCAGGGGAGTCCAGCGCTGAGCATTACTTGTGAAACCTGAAACCTTGATTAAAGAAACCCAAAAGAGAGAAGTTGTCTTATATCGTTTAGTATTATTAAGTGACCGACAGTAGAATAAAATAACCGGGGGAGGGCTTAGGGGACACAGAACCTAGAGCCTAACAGCTCCTGCTGTTGCACTGACCGTGCATTCATACTGCGAGCAACTTGGTTGATGTGACGCTGTATTCCCACCGATTGTGGGTGGGGCCAGACAACGAGTGCATCTGTATAGTGGTCTTGGTGCAGCTCTTTGGAATTGCCTTTCATAACGTGACTTTTTGATGAATAAACATGGCTAGCTAGCAAGAGATAATGAGGTAGCATTAC
This sequence comes from Acanthochaenus luetkenii, assembly GCA_900312575.1. Classification (NCBI taxonomy): domain Eukaryota; kingdom Metazoa; phylum Chordata; class Actinopteri; order Beryciformes; family Stephanoberycidae; genus Acanthochaenus; species Acanthochaenus luetkenii. The sequence goes on along the minus strand of OMOT01065710.1, from coordinate 1,988 downwards.
ATTAAAAAAAAGAGAAGAAAAAAACACTACCAGCAATCAATCCCAATAATGAATCAACCGTTCTCAAAGCATAGTTTTTTTTAGATGTTTATTCCCGTCGTCTTTCAAATAAAAGTTGTAGAGAACTAGGAAGCTTTGAATGGCTGGAATCAACTTCTCCATTTAGCACTTTCCAAGTGGAACATTTGCACATGAAACAAAGTTTCATGTGCAAATTTCACGTGCAGTAGGGAAACTAGGAAGCATGGAAATCTGATCAGCTGTCAGTTGAGGTTCCCTGGTCACTCAGCTCTATAGGGACTGAATGGACTTCCGGTGACTCGTTGATCGTGTTGCTCCTAGTCTGAAAACCTTTTTAGTCTGTTGCCCTGAGCTTTAAAAAGAGGTTAGTGCTTGGCTGTCATGTAAAATGTTACACCACATCATATCCAATGAAAATGAGGATGAAATAGCCGCCAGCACTAGAAAGAGAGGTTGCTGACTAGAGATGTTCCTATACCATTTTTTCCTTCCAGATACGATACCTGAACTTGCGTATCAGCAGATACAGAGCACTGATCCGATACTAAAATATATACAGTATATAAAATAATCACTTTTTAACAGCTGTATACTACTAACCTGTATGGATGTGATATGATTGGCATTATTGTTGTATGGCCTGACTCAGGTTAAACCCTTTGTAATACATACAGAGAATGAATGCCATAGAACTTTCTTTTATTATCTAGTTTGACAGTCAGTCATAACTGAAAAAGAACATAAATAAATAAATACATCTAGGAATAAATCATTCCTTTCCTTGGCGACATAGCCTTTTCTGCTGCTGCACCCAAGCTGTGGAACACCCTTCCACCAGCCAAGACCAAACTCAAGACCCATCTGTTCAGACTCGCCTTCCCACAGCACGGCATGGGTCCCGAGTAACACTATTCCCTACAATGGCCTGAGCTCTTCCACCCCCTTTAATTACTTATCTGATCTTGACTTCGACTTTTACATTATTTTATTCTATGTATAGTGTCCTTGAGTCTGAGAAAGGCGCTATTCAATTGAATCTATTAGTATTATTATTATTAGTGTCACTCCTCCAAACTAAAGCCTTGCACACATCAATGTTTTACTGATGTGATTTTCCAGTGTAACATTTTGCCAAGTTGCTGACATTTAGCTAGCTGTGACTAACGTCACTCTCCTCTAGCACCACACGTGTTGTTGTTTGCCTGTGTAGTGTAAATTAGCTATCATTCCGTGATAAATTCCATGATATCGGATCGGTGCATAGACTCGTGTACTCGTCGATACCCGATCCTGCAATTTAGGCAGTATCAGAGGCGTTTCTTATACTGGCATCGGAACACTCGATTACTGTAATTACACATTCAGATGATCACAATAATCAAATATTTTCAACTTCAGAGTTGGGGCCAAGTTATGCAGCTCAATAGTTTGTCAAAAACAAAAGATCAAATTTTTCTGTGACAACTCACTAATTTATGTCTAAATGATGCCTCAGATTTGTGTTATTCCACCAACGTGTACCACAGCACTAAACAGGTGCAGAGCAAAGTCCTATAGGGACTGGCATCAAGGTGATGAGTCACTGTGCTGCCTATTCCTCTCTGTGTGACTGGCCAGGGGCAGAGGCTTAGTTAAGATGGATGAACTTTGTACTTCGCTTTATATGTAGCTGACTCTTTTGCAATAGAAATTACCATATTTTGCAAACCATGGCTCTCTGACTTTGACAACGTTTTTTGACTTTGACTACATTTACAATGTTGAAGAAATTGTATAATTGTATAAATTGTATAGTGGAAATGAGTAGTATTTTGCAGCCAGATTCCCTTCCAAGGAGGTAAAAACGTACTTGCCGCCCCTCCCCCACCAAAACAAATATAAAGTTATGAAAGTGAACATATTGTACTTACCACATTTAAAGATTAAATAAAGCAATAAAACATTAAAGTATACAAAAAGTATGTCTT
>OMOT01065706.1:0-11176 GCA_900312575.1 Acanthochaenus luetkenii | reverse complement strand
AAGGAAGGTCATCCCATGATCATCCTGCCGGGCTGCTGGCGGTCTTCATTGGATAATACTAGACATCAGAGCTGTTGAACCTTGCGTGTGAAACAAATCATAGACGTCTCCCCCTCTTCCTGTATGTCTCCTTTGCGCTGCTTCAGATAAAGAATCCAAAAGGTGTTTTGTTAACATGCAGGACTGACCTCATGAGGTTTGCCTCAAGGCCCGTGGCCTGATTTGTAACAGTGCTAAGCCAATTATAATTATTATAAGGGGTAAGAATATAATTTTCCCTTACACATCTCTCTTTCAAGATTTACATTTGCGCACGGATTGACTGATTTATTGACTGATTCATTCATTTATTAACCCGTATCATACAGTCAGATGAGAACACATAACAACACTTCAGTGCAGTTTATTCAGTCTATTCAACACCACGTACATCAAACCAAGCAGCAACACATTCAGAGCCTCGCTCTCACGCTGCCTACACACACGGAGTCAAACTAATGTCTCACCGTTCTTGCTAGATCTTGCTCTAAATCGTTATTATCGAACAAGTCAGACGTCGTAGGATCGCATCTAACTCAGACATCAAAGGATCTATTGTCTTATGTTCATTTAGAAAAAGAGCCGGCTCTTCAGGTATGCGAGTCGGCTCCCAAAGTTTCACCTCAATGAGCCGGCTCAAAGAGCCGACTCGTTCGCGAACGACACATCACTAAAAGACATGCACGTGTGTAGTATGTATATGATGTAGTTAGTATATGATCATGTATATGTAGTATGTATATGATGATATGTAGTATGTATATGATGATATGTAAGTCGCTTTGGATAAAAGCATCTGCTAAATGCCGTAATGTAATGTAACAGACCACGATTAACCAGGGTGGATCACAAGACTGTGATCCTGGTCATGCTATGGATAATATCATACAGACATCCCCTCTACTCTTTCAGGATGTATAGGGAGCCAATATTGACATAATTTCCATCAACCTTTGGTTGTCTTTAACCTATGTCAATGTATGGGAGGTTACTTCATATAAGCAATCTAAAAAGCATATGGCTTTGATTTTGAAATACATTGTAGGAAGCGTCAACACATCTCGCTTAGCTTAATGTCACAAAAATCCATTCAGTATTATTTACATGAACGACTAGATTAGTTACCGAAATACACTACCCGGCAGGCTTTTAGCTAGTTGGAATGTTCCATCTCCTGCAAAGGTAAAAAGCTATGGTAGCTAGCTAGCTAGTTAGCTACATCTTCACAGGCTAACAAAATGTTGAGTTACTATTGTGCGCCTGAAATCATACATTAGCGTCCCATAAGTCCCAAATTGCATCTCAAGAAGTGTCTGCTGGCACCAGAAGGGTTCTCCGGGCCTAAGTACATACAGTACATATTTGTGCACAGTTATGAGCAGGGGTGTCTACATTTTTTAGGAAAATACACTTTTATTGGACATAATAAAAGTATAATATTTAAATTATTCTGGATTATTTCAATTATTGACATTTATTGACCAAAAAAAACATTATATCAACTTCCACCCATATACAGTAAAATCACATAGCACAAATACCCTACAACAATCCAAAAGGTCTGTGCCTCCGACCCATGCATCGTCCCATTCCCTCCCCTCTCACATCACAATACGTCCCTCCATCGTTCACACCTCTGGCCCTCCCAACCTTTCAACCATCTCCCCTCCATCTCAGTCCCTCCCTCCCACTTAAAAATGGGTGCACTATCCCTTTAAGGGACATTAAGGGCCAGATGCACTAAGATCCCAAATAAAGTCAAATAAAGGTACTTTATTTGGGATCTTAGCATTCTAAAAGTTTGTGCGTGTGGTTGATGGACGTTTTGCGGGTGATTTACTAACAATGATTGCGTAGATGACAACAGGTGCAAACGTGGTGGAGACAGCGGTATTTAAATGAGGGCTTTGCATGTTTAATGGTTTGCACCATGGAGAGTTTCGACGGGCCACAGAACCACAGGCGCAAAATGAAATTTGAGCTTATAGAATTAGAGGGAAATAAGAAGACACAATTAATGTCAAGTTTGATTTTCTTTAAGCTACAGTGGCTGTGAACGTTTCATTTGGTTAAAATAGGCTACAATAAATGTTAGCGCTGTAATATTGTTTTGTGACTGAACTAATGTGTTTTTGAGAATGATTTGGCGGGGGTTAACACAATTAGGAATGATTGAGACTGTTGGGTAATAATATATTTAGAATTTTGAAAGTGATTTAATTCATATTTTTTCAATACATGTTGATTTCTTTATGCATGCATGGCATTTGCACCTTCCCTTGAAATGTATTAAATACAGACACAGTCTCCATCAATGAAATTGCATTCAGGTTTAATAGATCACAGTGCGTGTGCTGCATTAATCTATTTACATTTTCTCCTCCCAGTATTGTGCAAAATAGCGTGTAAACGCCCCAACTTGCATATTCATTGAGGCAAAAGTACTAACTTGATAAGTTATTTTGCACATTTGAAAGACGCAGTCGTCAGTGCACACTGTTAGTAGATCAGTTTGTACATTTATATTAAAACCCTTAAATTAAATAATTAATATTTCTTATTAATCTTCTTTTAGACAATTAAACAGTCTTACACCCTCCATATGCAAACCTATTGTCCTACTGACAATTCTTTGAAGCACGACTTCATATATACTAAACATCTAAGAATAATTTGCATTCAATTTGCAGTAAATGGACAGATTATATTCTTCAAGGTGGAAGAACTGATGGAGGCGATGGACAACATGACCAGATATTCCATCACCATAGCATGCCATCACTATATCTGGAGCTCATTGTCCCCCAGTGAGATGCCAATCAAGATTTCACAACATCATCCACAAAGAGAGCCTCAAGAAAGCTGCAAGACACAAGCCATATCATTGATGGCATGGCCCATTAGCGAGGGAGGCAAACACCATGATAAATGCTTTCTTTAGCCCTGGGGTCAACATGAATATTCATCTGCACATGTAGAGGCTGTACGCAGAACTGCCTTTTCACCATCAAAGCCATTCTGGATTCATCCTGAACTTGTTTTAATTAGACAACACATGTGGATGTATTGGATGGGAGGTTGACGTGACAGGTGACTGGCATGGTGCCAGAGACATCATATGCTTCATCTATTTTTGGTGAACTATTCCTTTAACAAAGACCATCAGGTTTGGTCAAGGGAGGTTGTCAGACAGTATTTTCATGAATTCTAGTTTCAAAGGGTTAACAAGCAGAGGTTAAATTGAGCCGGGGCTGTCCGGGGCTCAGCTCCGGCACATCTATTTTAATAATTTCATCAAATGTCCCTCAGCTTGTATTGGGAAAAGAATTCATCCATTTCCTGTTCACAATTAAAATAAATCACAATTCATTTTAGCTGCTGTTTTTCCAATCTTATTATGGGGCGCCATCACTTGTTCTGTAAACGCGCTCATTAGTTCAGTCAGTTGTCACGATACAGTGAGTTGTCATGATACAGTCAGTTGTCACTAGGGATGCCCCCCGAAACCCGTCATTTAAATAATATTAATAACACGCAACGGCAGCACTTGTGATGAGTATAGAAACATAACAGCGCGTTGTTAAGTTTCTAAAGATTGTGACACCCCCACCCCCCGCCCTTTGTCTCACAATGGTTTGATCCCACTGCCATTCCTAACGTTACTAAGATCCAAATAAACGGCAGGTAAGCCGTATGAGCCATAGATACGGAGTTGGATAGGCTAATAACGAATTATTACGAATAGGCTAATAAATAAAACTGCTTAGCTACAAATATATTCGAAAGACTTGGCAACTTTTTGTAGATTGTCAGTCTGAGGCTGCAGCCACCATGTCCCAGCCCACCCCTCCTCCCTCTACCACCGCCGGTCCCTACACGCTAGCAGCTACAGGAAGGATGACGGAGGATAATAATCCAAAAGAACCGATAAGAGTATCGATAAAGTACCGAACCGATAAGCAGTATCGATAAGAGTAGTAGTATCGATAAAATCATAACGATACCCATCCCTAGTTGTCACTTGGTCTAACGTTAACGCGCTCATGGCATGGGACAGCAGGGAACCTTCAGATTGTTTTATGAGTGAGTATACTTTGGAGTTCGTCTGATATTCTAACCAGAAGGTCTGCTGACCACTTGGCATGTAGACAAATATGTCCTACCACACAGGCTTAAACATATCAACCTATCAGCAATCTGATAAACTAAGAATGTAGACTAAACAGCTGACTGTGTTACCGTGAACAAAATATGTAAAGAAAAAAAAAGGTCTGTTACACCCACAAACATAATAACATCCCACAAACGTAATAAACCACAAACGTAATACAAATCTGCAGCTTTTGATGTAATAATTAATCCCACAAACATAATAGCAGGTGCCTACCACAAACTTAATACGTCATTTCCCGCAAACGTATGAATTACTACATTTGCAGGGATTTGTTACATTTGTGGGAAGGCACAAAGTGCAGTATTTAGCCCCACCATCACTGCATACACACACGCACACCCATGCTAAAACAGGGCCCCCCAACATAACAAATCCCAATTTAACCCCTGTTAACAAGCACTGCACAACTTCCCTTCACAAATGCAAGGAATAGTACAAGCTTTAAATGAAGCCTTTAAATTGCTCATTGTGGCAAAACATTCTACTTACATCTTTAAGTTGGCTTGCTATTTTAAGTACTTGTGGAATAGCAATTTCAGTATATTTATTTTGTGTCAGGGCATTTCGTAACAAGGGTCAACTACTATGAGCTATTATTACTATTGAAACCTTCATTACCTGTGCCATGGAGGTTATGTTTTCACATGTTGGGCTGTTAGTAAGATATCTCAAAAACGTATGAACTGATTTCCAGGAACTTTGGTGTAAAGATAGGCCTTGGGGCAAGGAACATTTGATTAGATTTTGGCGTGATCTGGATCTGGGATTTCCACCATTAGACTTTTTTGGTTGTTGTTGCCATAACTATGAAACTCATGGAGATCGAGACTTTATTCCAAATCCTATGGGTATGTCTGCAGGGTCAAGAAAGCAATTTAACAGCAAGTTGGAGAATTGTTCAGCACTGGCAGAGGTTTGCGCTCTCCAGGTGCCTTCTCATTTTTGACTCTTTTGATAGGAACCATCTTTGGCTAGGAAAAACATTACACCATCCGTTACCTCATTTGCTTTTCTTTTCATATGGAGAGCTTCATAAGCTCCTTTTTCGGAAGTTGTAAATAATAACTGTCTTGCCTTCATGTGCTTTTGGTTGAAAATAATATGGACTCTGTAAAATACATTACATTACATTATGGCATTCAGCAGACGCTTTTATCCAAAGCGACTCACATATCGTCACAAAATAAATAGTTTGTTTTGGCCGTTATAATAAATCACTTTTACCATCCATTGTTGACACAGCTTTCATGCTCAGCAACTCAGGTTTCATAGAAAATCACAACTTTCTGTCATATTTACTACTTACGTTGTTCAAGTGCACTCAACTGGTAATTATATTTCACTTGAAGCACTTGAAGATAGCATTAGTCCATCCCATTTGATGCTCTCAAACTAGATGTTGAAAGTTACACAGTGACAAGTTGAAAGGTGAAAAGTTACAATTTGAGCAATGAATGTAAACAGCTGTAGCACAAATTAAGAATGGTAATTACACACAATCACGCTGTGAAGGCAAATCATGACAAATGTTTAACCCAATGAAAAACAACAGTTATATTATCATCAAATATTAATTTCTGTACTTACATTTAAACCTACAACTACTCAAACTGAACAAAAAATCAGCTAATGTTTACTATTTACTATATTTACTATTGTAGAGAAACTTTTGCAATTTGTGAAACTTGAAGGTGGCCGAGGAACCGAATTCTAAAAGTATTTTTGAAGGCATTTTTAAGAGAGCCACTTATAGTGGTGCGCTTCTACATGGTACAATAAACAATTTGCCTTGGCCATATTGCACAGGTGGTTATTGAAATCAACATGGCGAGCTTGAAACTAGCATTAAGCTAGTTTTCACTTGAAAAAATGATAGTCTAATTCACAGGTGACAGTGAGTCATTGGTTGGATTGGTAGTTTGACATAACACGCAAGAACAAAAGAAACCAGAAGACTTGAGATTCCTCAGGACAATGAAATGGTCTGAGGGAACTCTCTGAGCAAATACTGAAGTAGAATGGTTGGCATTTGTATTGTGCTATGAAGAAACGCATATCATATCCATTACAAGAGAACAGATCTTAAAGATAGAAGTGAAACCTCATGACTAATGACATAGTGCTATGGTCAAATTACACATAACACAACCCCTTAGGCTTTAGAGGGGGAGCTCAATTTTTTTGACATAGGATGTCTTTTCCACCTATCAGACCTTTTTACAGCAATATTTTTTGTTTTGAGCAAATTATGTCATAAAAGCTGTTAAAACGCCTTCTTAACAACACAGATATTGGAAGACTTTGGTCTGACAATGCTATACTCATTCATTCCATTTATTGTATCTTCATAAATGTATCTATTATCATTTTTACTTTCTATTTTAACTAGTTTCCAGAATTTCCACATGATCTTTCTTCTATAGCCACTACAACAGACAAAATGGTTAGCACATTGCACACTACAGAGTTATGGGTTGCATGGACTCTTATTATGCCAGGTAGGTGAAACAACAATCATTGCCAAACAAACCTGAAACACGTACACTAGGTAATACATATTAACTGGTCTGGAATCAAATTGTCTCTCTGTTCCCATTTTAAGTCAGGATTCCCTGTTCTTGCCACCTTGGAGAGATTGGAGGGATTCCAATCTCTAATAAATTATCCTGGAAAGATAGGAATTCCAGGCGGGTGGTACGATGTACAATATAGTGCCAGGTATATGTGGCAAAGCCTGTTACACCTATAAAGCTGCCCTTATTTAAACTCTTAAGGAATCTCTCCTCAGAGAAATCATAGTTGAAAATCAAACCCCCAAAAAGCTTTATCTCTGCGCTCAAAATTTGGCCTGGGTAGCAATCCAGCACCCCATCCCACATGTATATAATTAATCCCTCCCTTTATCTGCACACAATTCTTTCTTACATGTCATTGCTATTTCAGACTTAGTCAACACTGTTTACAACAATGGAAGAAGTGTATCAGGGATAAACGTCCTTGGGCGTTGAACACATCAGAAAAGCAAGAAGAAAAAAAGAGTAGAAAAAAGCAAGGGAAAATGAGGGTGGAGAGGGCATGTGAGAGGTGTATGAGGACAGAGGATGAGGGCAAGACTGAGAAAAGGCGGGAAGGAGGGGAAGACCATTGTGGTGTAAGATTTCTCTGTAACTTGATCTGTGTACACCAAACCCCCGCTTGTTCCTCATCAACCAAAATGTGCCCAGTCCGATGAATTGGGGCGTCAGGTGTGAGCAGCTGTTGGTTAAGCTCTGTTCGCAGATGAAGAGGGAGAAAGAACTGGAGAAAAGAAGAAGGAAAAGGCTTTTCAATGAATGCAAAATCAGAGATTTTGTCTGTCCCTCTGGCATTGATGGGACTGGTGCCAAAGCTTGGATTGTGGCCCAAGAAAGTGCCATGTGTCCCACAGATGGAGCTTCTAAATATGAAGGAACATCATGTACAGATGGCCAATTTCGCCTATGCACAGTTCAGAGACTAATGCCCAAATTCGCTTAAAACTGCAATACTACTTTTTTTTTGCTTTCTTTCCAATTATTTCTTAAACACCACATCTTGCAAAAAATAACTTTAGTAGACTAAAGGTCAACAGAAAAAAAATTCTAGAACATTTAATTTACTCTGAATTATGTAAATGGGACTTAACGTTTTGATATATAGACTTTTTCATTATTATATTTCCATATGTGGTTACCTTTGCAGGGGTGCATACATTCCCACGTTGGACTCACATGTGGATGCATGTAAATGTATTATACCTTTAATCAGCCTCATTAATTAATGATAATATTAGAAGTGCAACAATACATTTTCATTAGTACTATTACCATTATATGTGAAAATAAACTAAATATACACTATAGGCTTATGAATTAGTTATTTGTCTTGGTTGTTTTAGATATTGACTATGTATTTTGAGTAAAATACAGTTGCTTTAATAAACACATAATAGCATATCGTCCTTTATGTACCATTGTCCTGTAAAATTAAACAACCTCTAAATTGATTTTTCTAACGTACAGTATGTTGCGGTATTTCTAGTCATTGAATGATGTGTGAATAGTCCTTTTGTGACGGATGTTTACATTCTGTGGCCATTTATCCAATTGAACAACTGTGGATGATGTCTGTGTTGGATTCCATTGTTCGGTTTAATGTTAATACATAGATCCTGTGTGATTCCAGTTTATATTAAGTATTGATAGACATTATTATCTAACCCATGAGGCACCTACTGAAATCAGTGTGTACAGCTGAGCGTGCTAGATGACGTGGTGCTTACATGCACATGATTCTGTTAATTAAACTTTTCACAACTTTTGACAAAACGCTTAATAAGTTAATAAATGTTTATAGTGTTGTATTGAGAGCAGTGTGCGGGATATTTTTCCATACTGGTAAAGTCGCTGAGATCACCTGAATTGTAAACAATGTGACCTTGCGAGGTCTGTATGCAAATAATAATTCCAAAAAGGTTTGTGAATACAGCAGTTGGTGAGAGAAGTAGAAACATTTGGAGTCTCATGAAAGCTTTTTGAGACTGAATTTGAGAATAATCACAGCGTGTGGATGAGCACTGGTAGTGTATATGAGCAGTCAAAAAATCGATGTTTACAAAGTGTTTTTAAAAGTTTACCTTAACCTGCCTACTTTTGTGACCTGGCAAAAAGGCTTAATTGCTTTATCTTTCTCAAGCTTCTTATGGAGAATCTTGATTGGAGCAATTGAGTTTGGGCATGAATTTACTGACCTCTGGGTAAAATCAGGCATATTCCTTCTAAATCCATTTCTCATTGTTTTTTCTGGTTAAATTCCGGTAGATTAAAAAAATTATAATAATACAGACATTTATGAGCTATTACTCTACTATACCCATAGATTGATGCAGTCTATGCTACAACAAAACCAAATAAAAAGCAAAACACATGCTTGTGCAATAATCAATCCAGTGCAAGCAGCCAAATCCAAAATGTGGAATTTGAAGAAGCTTTTGACAAACAAACATCTCCACACTCTTCCAGCATGGTGTGAAAAACTCTGGACTAGAACCCTGCAGCACTTTTTCTGAGTTAAAAACTCTGTGTGGCACTGCAGGCATTGTGTGGTTTTCTGTTTGTGAGTGTGAGATTTGCCCTGATAGAATTTGCATTATTCCATGATAAATTCCTCACTCCCCTGAATGCACATGGATGTTCTGCCCTCTCATGGGTGCTTACCACCATTCTCCATGACTGACTTTGTTAAAACAACCATCTCCAGTTCCTAAAAAAGCTATGTTATCCAGGGCAAATTTCTCACTGTATAGATTCCCCTCTGTTGAAAAACATGCCCTGAATAAAACACCACTGATCTCAAGATTATTATTTTTTTGGCCAGTTCTCTGGCACCGGAGAGATAGTCGTTGCAGAGGAAATTCCCTCTAAGATGGTAGGGGATAAACCTAGAGAGGCAGCTGTTTGATATAAAATCCCACTCAGACATCAACGATCCACAGACTGGATATTTGTTGTGTACGCATGGCAAAGCCCTTGAAAACCCTTCAGTTTAGGCTTAGGGGTGGATGTCAGCTCCATCCCAGCCAGATAAACAGCTATGGCTTTGATTTTCCAAACCGTGTTTTGGATCATCAGAGGATGCCAAACACTTCAAGCCAACAACAAAACCAACATTTTCTAAGTAGAATTACTTTGATAGCTGGCTAAATCCAAAGACAAATGTTTTTTGGGTCATTTTCAGTCAGTGGGCAGTACCTCTAAAAGACTAACTGTAGCAGATAGTATATAAATCAATGTCTATTTTGCTATTCTCTATCACCAACTGAAACTATACAATAATGATTCAAGCTACACCCTAACCCAGTTCAAGAACTCTCATTACAGAATGAGCATCAATATGTTGACAAAGACAAGCTCTGGGTGCTTTTGGGATTGATGTTTAGAGTCTATTGGCCCGTTAGGACAGTATTAGAGACCCTGGCAAGCAAGACGTAAGCAGCTCTACAGTGAAGCAATTGACAAGATTTGGGAGAATTGATGAGTCGAAAATGGCCAGAGTTATGCTTTAAAGAGTACCTTAGATTACTTACCCCTCTATCCTCAACCCAAGCCCTCGTGGAACAACCCAGTGCCATTAAGAGCTGCTGCTTGTTGTTTTGGTCCAACCTTCAGTGGATAACTTAAAATGGGACAAGGGGGACATGAAGGGCTTTGGTGCTCTACTTTATCCCCTATGTTCCTGTCTAAACTCATTATTGCACAGTGAGGCTTGAAGCCTAATGATATAGCAGGGCTCGAAATTAACTTTTTCACTTGGTAGCACTGGTGCTCCCAACTTCAAAAGTTAGGAGCACCAGCCAAAAGTTAGTAGCACCAGCCAAAAATTGGTAGCACCATATGTAAAAATAATTTTTTTTATAAAAAACAACATAACAGTATGGCTTACAAGTAACAAAACAGTGAAAGTAGCCTTAAAAACGCATGATAGGCCACAACTGGGGCTTTACGCAATATCCTGGCTCTCTGTCCCGCTTCCATCCATCTCACACTGCGCCGAGGACACAGGCAGGACCAACATGATCCTTACTAGATGAAGGATGTTCTGAAGCTAAAATAATTTAAATATCATTATCAGGGTAGAAGTTTTCAGTGGAAGCATAACAATACAGCCATTTCTTAATGAAATACAATCCAACTGTAACTGGTTGGTTTTTATATGGTTGGACTTTTAACAGAAACATTCAGATGAAGATATTTTAATTAATCACTTCCATGTTGTACCTTTCCAGTACAGCCTGAAAACGGTCCAACAAGAAGTGGACCTCCACAGCTCCATAACATGCTATTGACTTACAAATCCGTTTTACATGGGTTACAATATAATACTATATTAATACAACAATCAGCATTACAATAACAATAAAATAGAAAACCATACAGTAAGAAACGC
>OMOT01065699.1:0-12201 GCA_900312575.1 Acanthochaenus luetkenii | reverse complement strand
AGCTGACTGTAGGCTACTTTGTCCGCTATGTTTGTGTTTCAGGGTATTTGATGACAGCTAAACGTGACGGTTCTGATTTTATTTCATACTTGTTAGTTTCACCAACTCGACAAAACCTCTCAGTTGCCTCACACCCACGGTGCAATGGTCGACCATGTACTGTAAATGGCCAGTCAACTGATGGTGTGATAGGCCTTGGCACTATTGTGTGTTTTCTTGTTGTTACTGAAGTACCAGATTACTTTTACATTTATATATGTTTATAAATATATACTACAATTGTAAATTGAGGGGTCAGTATCTAATTACAATAAATTACAGTCTTCAGCTGAGGCATCGTCAACCCCCTCAATATTTGTGTATTGTGCAAGCAAACTTTTTTGGTTTCAAATTGTACATGATATATACTTTACAGCTTTGTAATTATATTCATAAGCTCTTATGCGGTCAGAATTTTAATGTGATGTGATTATTCCATGTCTATATTTGTTATTATTACTAAGATTGCACTAAATGGCACAATTTTATTGCACATATCTTGTTTTCTTGTTAATTTCTGACATGTTTATAGCACGTGCATTGCTTTTTTTTGGATTCTGTGGTTTTGTTCTATTTTATATATCTAAATGTTACTTTTTTAATTTGATGTTTTTAATAAAACTACTCCTTTTGAGACAAAATCATACAATTTAGTTGGTTTTTACTGATTTTATACTATGCACAACGGTGGAATATGATATTGCTCAGGGTAAATGTCATGGCCTGAGCCTGCATTGTGTGCACATATTCTCATGTAGGGGGAATTACGGTAGTAGTATTTTGCAGCCAGATTCCCTTCCAAGAGGTAAAAAACCCATTTGGCACACTTTGGGTACCTTGAGTCCGCCTGGTCCTATCATCACTAAAACCTTTGTAGAACATATATGCTTTGTTGTATTTCTATGTACTTTGGTACAGTTGTAGTCAAGGAGTTGCTGAATAGATTCAGTGGCATCTTTGTACATGGGATCATTGCTATCATGGTGTTATCCACTGTTTAATTTAGAAAACATTAGAGAAAATGTAAAAAACCAAATTTCTCCTTTGGTTTATCTGGCATACTAACAGTCAGAAGGTTACTGACACTGGAAATAGATTCTATAAGGTCATGCATATAGACCTGATAGATGTGGAGCTATTCTTGTTTTAGTTTGGGTACGTTTGTTCAGGTGAGCGTACCCTCCCAGCACCCTAGGCAGGAAGAGGTTAACTATTCAGGCAACTTGGAACCAGTCAAGTATCTAAGAAAGCCACTTTAGCTGAAGGACAAAATTCTACAAATGCCTTCACATCATGATGCGATAACAGGCAAGTCATGTAAACACACAGGCGGCTCAGGAAAAGCCTCTTCCTGCGAGAGGAGATTGAGACGGGGATCTGGAATACCTTGTCCTCCTTCAGCCACTTCTCCAGAAGCTGCTTGCGTCCCTGCTGTAGGACGGGCCTGCACAGCTCCAGAGACTCAAACTTGTTGAGCTGGCCTTGGTCCAGCAGGATGCCAAAGTACTGCAGCAATGGGGAGGTCTGGCCTGGCTGAGCCGGCACGCTCTGGAAGCGACGGATGGTATCTGGGGTACGCAGGATACCCTAGAGGGGAGAGGGGAGGAATAATGACATGAGGTCAGCTGTAGTTTGAACACAACAAAGATGAAAAGCTGATAACACCCAAAGACAACAAATTAAGTTGTTGCTGTTTTAATTGGATCACAGGGTTCTTTCTATGGTAACCCCCCTCCCCCGAAAAGTACATTTGGGAAAATATTTGAAAATGAATATCAAATTCCCACCTCTACTTTGAATGTCAAGTTACACAATTGTACCATTTGAATATCCAAATTTATTTTGTGGCACATGCCACCATTGCCACTAAAATGGGTTCACTGTATAACCCTGATTAGGGATGCAACTGTTTGAGATGTTTACAATTAACATGCAAGAGAAAATCAAACAAATCAGTTTCTCCCCGTTTTATGTTTATTATGCTGTAATTTATTTGAGCAACACTAAGAATGGAGAAAAACTAATGAGCATTTAATAATTGTATTGTATTTTCCACAATATTTATTTTGGTCCTGCAAAATCAATCAATCATGTTTTATTTATATAGCCCTTTTATACAAGCATGTCTCAAAGGGCTTTTCGGTCAATCTTGGTCCTCGGGGCCCAGAGCCCTGCTGGTTTCGTTTATAGTCATCAAATCAGGGACTGATTTACACCTGATTGGGTGAATCCAATTAACAAGCTGATAGCATAGAAAACCAGCAGTACTCTGGGTCCAGAGGAATTGAGAACCACTGTTTTACTCCTCCCCTATACTTGGAAACCGTTTAATACATATGGGAATGAGCAAACAGGAAGTAAATTATTGCACCAAATGACTTCCGACAGCCCCTAAACGATTGGAAGACACTGACCAGAAAAAACTAAACCAAAAAAAACCCAATGGAATTCTTTAATTTAGTTTGGACTAGATTATATGCCGTTTTGGTGAGCTTTTTAAAACGCAATTGATGGACCCTGCAATACTCCTGTTCCTGCTTTGTTGACATTGGCTGACATTACAATGAAAGCTCAACTCTTAACTCACCGCTACTTCATTGATTGTAAATGACAATCTTCTATTCAATGCCCTACCAGCTATTTATTTTATTGCCTGACTTGATAGTGCAAGGGTGGATGGTAATCTCGAAAATGCTAGATGTGATTGGTTTGACCCCCTAGCTGCCACTTTTCATTGGCATGTTTTGCAAATTAGATATCAGTCTTCTTCAACAATCTTCATGTCATTTTTGAGGAATCCAGAACACTCCCATATTGCTGACTTATGGTGCTTTTTGGTGGATGTAAGGCTGGGTTGTTGTCTCCTGTCTGTTAAGTTATGTAGCGCCCTAAAATGCTTACAATGAGAAAACTGTGGCATTTCAAAGGGCGGTTAATAGTGAGATCGGTTAATCTCTGCATACCTACCCTGGATCATACAAAAATATGCATGATCTTAATCCTTTCATAACGCACTGAAATGTCATGACTTTAAGCTATCTGGATGGTTACCTTTGGTGCATTGGCAGCAACCTTGGCCGCCTCGGAGTAGTTCCCCCCTGCAAACAGGTTGTTGAACTTGCGTGCAAAGAGCTCTTCAGCGCCAGCCAGATTGTTGCGGACAGCTATGCGCAGGGCCAGATCCGGGTTCTGCAGCACATTGGTGATGTAGGGGATGATGTTTTCCTCCTCCACACAGACTGACAGCACCTGGGTTACAGGGATAGAAACAAGTCAGAGACATGCATTAGGTGGACTAGGGCAGTGTTTCCCAACCCTGGTCCTCAGGGCACAGAGCACTGCTGGTTTTCTTTCCTACCAGGTAGTTAATTGCATTCACCTGGCGTCCCAGGTGTAAATCCTTCCCTGACTAGATGGCTGAAATGAAAACCAGCAGTGCTCTGTGCCCCGAGGACCAGGGTTGGGAAACACTGGACTAGGGTGTATAAAATATGGCGCGTAAAATATGGCGCCTCTTACAGTATAGTAGAAATCGGACAGGAGGCAACCTGTAATCATGCAGTCAGGTGTTTTATGGTTTTATGTTATTTGAAAGCTTTTTCTTTGTATGAAGCAGAAGAAAAATAAAGTTTTCATTTCAGCTTGTAGTCCATTCAGTATTATCTACTACTATTATTGTGTTTGGGTGTAAGCTCCACTATTTTTACAATCATTTTCAGAAGTCTGTTCATGAGGTCAAGTTACAGCCATGTATTACTTCCAAAAGCCTGGTTCAGCACAGAAATCAATCTGCAGCATTACGTGTAAACAAAGGGCACAGTGTTTGCTTTCTTCAGTGAGGCATGGAGCCCTTCACTCTTTTGTCCTGTCACCAAACCAGCCCCATGATTTTTGAAAACTTTGAAAACAGCCAATCAAATAAGGAGCAGGAAGATGATGAGATGAAATGCCCTCCCCCCTACCCCTAAAAGGTACAGCAAGGCCTCTGAATGACTACCTTGAACTGCTTGTGAATATTGTCCCCAACAGGCCGCCAGGTCAGGATCTGTCAGCAATTCTAACTGCAAGTGATATATGCCTCTTTTTTTTTTTTAAACTTGGCTTAACTACGTCTACACCATACCGGGATAAATCAACAAATGTTGCGTTCACTCACTGGGCCTGAAGAGTGAGTGAACTCAGCTGAATTCTACTGTGGGCACATTAGCTTTAAACTATTAAACGCCGTCTGCCCCTGGATTGTGGCTGCTGAATGGCAAATGTATTATGACTGGGTCAGTGTAACACATGGTTTTTGTGAGTGGTCTGGCAACAGAGAAAGAACAAGTCAAATGAAAGGGCTGGATGGAAGAAAGGGGAGGGGGACTAGGGAGAAAGACAGCGAGGGTTGGCCCCACTATAAACAAGCCCAGCAGGTCAGTGCCCCAGCTGTTAACATGGGCGAGTACACATCATTCTTCCTACCACTAAAGCGAGGTCACATACCCACTATCATATAGGCAGACTAATAATCAGAGGTGGTTGAGATAGGGGGGAAACGGGAAGAAAAGAGGGGTAAAAATAGCGCTCTTAGTGGAGATGCTGTTTTCCACTCAGCGTTTGAATGTGGTGGGGGGAGGCGGTAGCGACCTAAAGAGATGGAGAGGTTGGTATCGATGTCAGTAACGGTTACAGGCAGACAGACAGACAGGCAGGCAGGGGCTGGATTCTGACTTGAGCCTGGCCTAATGGCTGATTAAAACATCCTTTGATGAGGCAAAAAGAGGGCCTCTGAATCACCCAGATGTGACCTACTACATGACTGACAAAATACTGTATTATATACATATTTAGCTAAAACTTTCTCTAAAATAGTCACTTGGGGCATTCAAAGTGCAATCAATATCATTTGATTACATTGATCAGAGTTACAGGGGGAAAAGCACAAGCCTGCCAGAACAATTGCTCTCAGCAAGAGAACACCGAGCCCCAGATGACAGATGAGCTGGAGTATCGAGTGGTGCACTGGCCTAGAAACACACAACCGTAGAATAGTAAGACCATAGGGCAGACATCACAGGTCTATGCCATGCTGATGACGTGGAAGGGGAGGTGAGAGTTGTGATTGGAAGAGAGGGCCAGCACTCGGAGGATTGAAGGCACCAAGCTGTGCCTCCCACTGCCATCACATGCTAATGGTTAGGCCTTTTTTTCCTTTCCTTTTCCTTCTCTCTCTGGTTTGTGTGGAACAGCTCAGTGCTGCAGCTATTCTTGCATCTCAAGGTCAGGCCAGTGCAGACGCAGCATCCAAGACCCTGATGCTGACAAACACACAAGCAGAGGCTGCAAACTCCACAGCTCCCAATAAGAAACTCACTTACAACTACATGGACCAGCTTAGGCAGCACATACACACAGCCAAAGTATAATACTCGTTACAAAAGTAATATTACTTTAATTCCTACTCCCTGGGAGCATTAACTTTGTTTCATTACGTTTGTCACACCAAAATGTGCAGTCTCATCCTTTCTAACTGAATCACTTCTCTTGAATGAACAGGGACCCCAAACAGCGTTAATATCCAAGCTTCTTGTCATCCTTTCGCTTGATAACAATCAAAGCAGTGCCTTTCTGCCATTTCTCATCTAAGCCAACTGTGGGTGAGAGGACGACAACTAATTATGAAGAATACAAATCAGGTGGATGGTGATGGCATAAAGTCTTTGGACAATTCAGCTTCACTAATATTTTGAGGTGGTGATACAAGACATGCATAACAATTATTTTCAAAATTGGTTGCTGTAATTACTGAAATGTAATAGTAATTTGTTCACACTATTTGTAACTGGGGAAAGTAATATTATAGTAATGCATTACTTAGTATGACATTACCACCCAATACTGTTGGTAACCAACCCACTCAAGTGTAGCCACTGACAGGCCTAGACACTGGCCTATTATCACTGAGATCACTGCCTCTATGTACACGTGTACATATGTACACACACACACACACACCATTGCTCCAGCACGGCAGATGAAGCAGATCTGTCACTGCCTCAGATCGGCTTTCCTCCCTTCACTCAATTATTCATATGGTGTGTGGCCTGGCTGGAACATTATTCATCAACTGGCTGGATACAGTTCTCCTCACTGGTACAGCCTCACAATGGCAGCTAGACACAACCCGTCTCTCTGTGAAACACTACACCTTGGATTATTTATAATGCCTCCCGGCGAAGACTGAACTTCCCTGATGATGACAGACAAACAAGGGGAGCAGTGTTGTTGTTATTGCCCCATTCGACAAGTGATGTTTGACATTGCACTCATTTACATTCATTAGCCTCCGTCAGCTTATGCTGGAAAATGTGATTGGAGATGACAGCAGGGGGGAATAAAGCAGTGGTACTGTTCTGGGTCTTTGATATGGGGGATGTTAGATGAGAATGACAACAATCAGATGCTGTATTCATCCCTGGCCTCCTCCACTGTCCCTTGAGAGTGTGTTAATGCTGGGGAACAAAGCTGTATTAAAACAGAGGCTTTCTAATTGGCAATACCCGGAGCTACAGCTGAGGCCTCTGACTTCACTAACTACCTCGATGAAATGTATGCTTTGCCATGTGTTATGAATCACAACTTCTACTTTTACATCAACATGCTACACATCAATTTCATTTCCATGAGCAGTGGGGATGAGCAGAGATGACATTTGTACCTGTCCCTTCCTGTTGACCCCGATGATGCCAGAGGTGGCCTCATGTGGGGCTGTGACGAAGATGGTCTCGCCACTGATCCGGTTCATATAGATGCAGGTGCCCGTCTCCAGGTCGTACAGGTGGATGTAGCCATATTTGGTGATAAGGAAAACCACATCCTGCTTGGAGCTTATCTGAAGAGAGGAAGAATTACACACCAACTGCATGTGGTATAAATTGCCCTCCTGTTAAACGCTATATCATAAAAAAGTGTCAATTCCAAGGATGTTCCGTCACAAGACCAACCTATAGCTGAACTAGATCCCTTCTGCACCAAGGGCTGGTCACAGTGACCTTGTCTAACGGTGTAAAAGCCGTGAGGTTAGAACAGGGGATGAGTAACAGGAGATCATCGGTTTGATCCTTGTGAGCAACAGCTCAAGAGAGTAGAAGAACGCAATGGTATCTGGATATCTGACACAACCAGCAAATTATTAATCATGAAATCAGTGACATCTATAAAGATGGCAAGCACTGTGAAGACGCTATATTTCCGCTGCGTACCCTTCAGCAAGGCACTTAACTCACAAACAGCTTTACAGCTTACACTCTGCCACTACAGAGCCTAACATGCCTAGCGCTGAATATGTGAATATGTGAATAATACTCTATGGATGGGAATTAGTAATCTATCATCAAAGTTTACGAATTTCACAGTGTCTACGCCAACTGGACAATTAAGGACCTTGCAGAGTATACGCCATACCTGCATGGCCACAGGGAAGTCGTTTTGGGCCTCTGGAGGGAAGAACACGTCCACTGCTTTCTTTGGAAACGGCTGGTTGCCAGTTGGTGGGGTCCCCACTTCAATGATGTGCAACTGCATCGTAGAGAGCACACATAAGTAAAGAACACAAAGTTAGGTGGTTTGCCAAGGAGAATGTCTACTCCATTAAAATACGTTTTGTGATTAACATCAATCACCTTCCCTCCAGCCTGGCCTCTGACAGCAAAGCAGAACAGAGTGGACTCCTCTGTATTCCCTTCCATCTTGAACTGGGCGAAGCTGGCAGCATGGCCCTCAATGGGCTGAGAAACCTTCCTGTCTACGGAGTACAGCTGCATGGCTCCCACCACACGGTTTTGCTGAAACAGGCAAAAACAATATAAATAAATATGCATTACAAACAGGGGAACAGACTGGCTATGGTAAAGATAGAGATACAGCTTTGCGTGTCTTGCTAGACAGTTAAATTCTGTATCATAGAACTCAATGCGTTTGGAATTAACCCCAAAGACATGAGCAGCCAGTTACCTGGGCTGAGATACCAATGAGCAGGAGCCATTTCTGTTTGGCATCAGTGCGGTAGTTGATAATCTGGCAGCCTGCCAGGCTAGAGTGGCGGTCGAAGACTTTGACAGGCTGCGAGTCGCCCTCCATGCTCCAGTGGTAGACAGCGTTGTCAGTCACAAGTGCCACTGTGTTGAGGGAGATCCACTTCCAGAAGGTGACGTCGTCCGTCATGGTGTGTGCCTTCATCTTGCTCTTCATCTCAATATTGAAGATCTGAAGGGTTTTGGCGGCTGTAGAGGGAAAGGGCATGGAAGAACATGTTATCGTTTCTGACTGCAGTGCGTCAACACACATACACAGAAATCCAGACAAATGCACATGGCATACACATGGGAAAAGGTAAACACCAAATTCCACTTGAAAAGGGAGAGTCAAGTTTGAAATATTGGTAGTCATGGCTCAGAGATCATCAGGCAAGGATGCCATGACTGACAGATAGGGGGTGCCGTTCATGCTGTAGTCGGAATTGGCCTCATATCTAAAGGAGGCCCCGAAAATTTTGATTGAGAGACAACTGGCATAGGAAAGAAAAGCAAACGTCAATTAAATTACAGGCTGCAGTGAGGCTACAGGGGCTGTCATTGTCTCATCTATATCACAAGCAAATAACTATATGGTTACAAATTATTTTTCCTCCCTAAGCTTCTAGTGGCACATTATGAACTGACAGGCCAATAAAAACACATACTTCAGAGTTGCCGAATGCATGAAGATTTATTAGGAATTTAATGAGCCAGGCCTAATGAGGAAAGTTATTTTCAATATGTAACTTAACGTCCAATCCAGTGGCAAAAAGAAAGAAGATGAGGGGTGCTCAGAGTGTGAACAACTGACTGCATGTATGCCTGTCTTTCCGTATTAGTAATTTTAAGGCCAAAGGAATAGTCTAATGAACATGGGATTTAACTAAATTGACCACAGTTCTTGAAATACTTTTAACATCTGTACTCTGTAATAGTATCTGTAATGTATAGTCGTTTCGTCTGACTACTCAGCCCAACCCATCAACTGAAAAGCCTTTACAAAGAGAGACAAAGCAGAGAAAGAAGAAGCAAGTTACAAACAACTCACAAAAAGGCAAACACACCTGCATCCGGGTCAGATATATAAAAGAGAAGATTAGGACAGCTACTTATGGGCACAATTAGAGGGGAGGGGTAAATATCAAGCAGTGAATGGGCTTTTAGGGACAAGCCTCAAAGAAAAGGTTTCAAATAATGATTATGGTCAGGATTTTTCACAACTGAGGTTAACATGTTTTAGGAGTTGTCTGGATAACAGACCAGTGACTAAATGTTTAGAAAAAAGTTCACTCACCTGCATTCTTTGTTTTATTAGTTGGGGTGAATTTAGTGAGCTAAAGCCTTATTAAGAAGCAGTGTGAATTCCCTGTTTGTTCATTATTCAGTATTCATCGACAAGGTGAGAAAAAGCAAAACCAATGCATTAGTACAACCTTCAAAATAATTTTGCCATCACTAAGCCATGAGATCAGAGTACAATAAGCAGTATAGCAAATGTACCATTTGCAGCAGCAGCAGCCAAATTTGCAAGTAAAGTTTTGATTGAATCACGTTAAACCGCTGGACGTGTGTGTGTGTATTGTGTCCATCCTTCAGACAGCTACATGAAAAAAGTTAAAACTTGATACTGTGTCACATGACACGGTCAGATGAGGAGCATCATATGAAAGGGCGACAGTAGAGAGGAGGGGGTCTATGCTGACTAAATGCTGATTAGCCGATGTTGATCTGGAGCTCTCTATACACCGTTTACCTCATCAGTCCATCCACCAGAGACATAATTGATCACATAAAAATAAACACAACTAATCTTCCATACTCTCACAGTTCATGTCTGCTTCGGCTGATGAGAATGTGTATTGCTCAAATGCTACTGTATTTGCTCTATGTTTAACCAGGCAGCATAATCTGCAGTGATACAAGTCTTGTAATGCTCAGCCCTGCTCAGTTCTGTATATCATGTTTGTAAGCTCCAAATCTATAAAATGCAGCATGCAATTCACAGTTGCACATTGTACTATTGCATCTCAGTCAACAGGTGAAGCTGTGCCCTCTTCATAGACACTAGCCAGAAAAACCTCCCATCCTGTCTTTTCAGCATGCAAAAACAGTCTCTTTATGATACATTAGAAGCATTTGAATTAGGAAGATCCAGTAGGTATCTTCCGAGACCAAATCACCTGTTTATTATTGGTTCATGAGTAGGTGTGGACATTTGGACCAATCAGATCGTTTCTAACATGCGCAATAAGAAACACGATGATTCGGTCTCAGATCTTCTTAATTCAAATAGTAAAATCAACACAAAGTTTAAATTTTTATTTCCAAAAAACTCTTGCTTGGTTTTGTTATTTTATATTACATTAGCAGAATCCGCTTTGTATGCATTCGTTTGTGTGCTAAAATTGTGACTGAGACCTGTTTCTCCGTGCCATGCAAGTCTATGGGGAGAGAAATAAACCCTATTTTGATTTATCACGTTTTAATCAACAGAGCAACTATTGAAGATATCTTGCCAATATTTGGAGTTACATTATGGCAAGGTAATTACACTACCCAAACCTCTACCAAACTTTAATGATGCTTTAACTCTCTATACCACCAGTCCACTACTGATCTGGGACTACTTATGATGGGAGGATGTCCCATCGGGCAAATGTGGAACCAAATCAATACTGCTAACAGATGCCATCGGACTTCCCACACAGGTTACAAATTAGGTCTACGTCTTCTGAATAGGGCAATCAGCAATCTTCAGCCCTTGTAGTAATGGCTACTGAATGGTGGAAATCACACTTTTATAAAGAACCCCATTAGTTGGTGAAAGCTAGCTCAGAAAACCTAGTGTAGTATGAACTAACCAATATGAAACACCGCTGGGAAATAAAAGTTAAACGACGGTTTTGGGTAATTACAATTGCACACAGATGGAGGAAGACAGGGATTTCAAAATGGAAAACGAAAAAGTGTGAATCAAAATGAAATCATGTATGTACCCACAGTATATGCACCCCTAAAACAGGTTCTAAATCACTTGTAAAGCTAATAAAAATGATGAAATGCCAGCAAGCTATAAGGCTGTGAAAGCTAAATCCTGTTTATGCAGACATATTTTCAATAGCATATCTATTACTTTTTTAATACAATAAAAACACTTGAGAAAACTTTTTTTTTTAAAGCAATGATATTTCATAGGCTCACATTTTACCTAATACTAAGCTGAAAAAATTTGACCTGTCCTACAATGGATGATAAGATTATGACAGCTCTATTTGTATGCAATTGAAGAGTGATTGTGTGTGTGCCTAATTAAGCTTGTGCGCTTATCAAAATTTAACAGGTTAATTTCTGAGCTGAGCATTTTGCTTGTGAATAGTGATTTAAAAAACAGGATTTACACTTCCACAACGAAGTAGTTAAATTTCAACTCACCGTCTGCATACACATAAGAAAGCAGTAAAGAAATAAAAGAACAAACAAAAGACAAAAACAGACAAAAACAAAAACAACACAAAAGTCAAAGCAATTATGGCTGCTGGACAAAAATGATCAAAATATGCTACTTTGAGTAATTAGAGGACAAATGTTTGAGGAAAACAGATACATGGTGGCCAATAAAAACTACCTTACAAGGGAAAACTAAAGTAGCTGGATGTATGTGGACATAAACAGATGATAATCGTTTCAAAATATTCTTAAGCACTAAATGGATAATATTGCTATATTGCACAAACATGTAAAAACTGAATGACAGATCTATATAGTATAATACAATATAGTGTAATTCTTCTTAGACCGTGTCAGCGTAGCACCCTTCGTTAGTCTGATAATTCCTACGCTCAGTGAGAGATGTGAGCTCTATACGGTAGCTTTGCCATACCTTTAAGTGCGATGACCTTGCTGGCAGGGTTCATGATAGCGCTGTCGGCGGAGATGGGCCTCCGGATGGGTGTGTTGGGGTCAGCCATGTCGATGATCACCACCTGGGCCTGTTCGCCCACCTTCTCCCGGATACAGATGAACTTATCAGACTCCATGGTCAGGGTGCTGAAGCCTATGTTGGCCGGATTGATCCCCAAGTTTTGGAGCTGAGAAAACAGAAGAA